>VWPU01018099.1:0-258856 GCA_013398955.1 Callaeas wilsoni | reverse complement strand
GCTTGGGAAAGTACAAACCATGGTCTCTGCTTCCTCGCCACTGGTTTTTATAAATCCTGTAAGAATTTAATTAAGCCTGAAGGACTTTACTTTCTATTAAGTGCTCTTGAAATTGGCTAATGGGGGAAAGAAGATTGAAAGGTGAGAGATGTGCATTGCCCAGCTGATCTCATAAGCTTTATTTCTATAGGAAATCGGTATAAAATGTGAAAGGGAGCAAGTCACGTCAAAATAACAGTTGTACTTGATCCTTCACATATCTGATGCTTTTAATATTTCCTCTCCCTTCCAATACATTAAGGGGGACACACAGGGCTGAGATGCTCCATCTGAAGCCTCGGACTTCACTTGCCAAGCTGAAGTTGAGTTAGCACTTCTGATCCCCTGGGGCTGTGCCTTGCATCAGAAACAACGCAGCTCGTTATTGTCCCCAAACCCTGCTGCTGTCAGTCGCTGCGCTCTGTGATGGTGGGTGACACGTGGAGGGAAACAAGATCTCTTCCAGAATATGTGAAAAGGTAGGTTTGACATAAGATTAAATCAATAAGAGGAAGATGGATGAGCATTCATTACCTGTATTATGGAGGAGGCTGTTTTAAGAGAAGGGAAAGTTTACCTTAGGACATTTGTTCCCCCCTCCCCTTTGTTGTACAGTTGCTTGTCAGTCAGTTCTTTGGCTGTCACAGTTGGGAGTGTGTGTTTCAAGGTGAACTGTTGCTTATTTCAGTTTGCCTTAAAATGTTGCTTGGCAAACAGAGGTAGTTCAGGAGATGATTGATGAGCAATGAGACAAGCACGCAGCAGGGACAGGCTGGACAGCTGGGATGACTTCAGCCTCAGTCCAGAGCTGATCCTATCATTTAAAGGGCAGGATTGGGTCAAAAGGAAAAGGGATGCTAAGGGAAAAAGAATGAATAAGGGGGAGAGAGAGAGAGAGAGTTTCAAAGGCTGCGATACAGTAGTCACCATAGTGATGATGAGGGAGGGAGGCAGAAGAGAGGGCAGAATCAGTTGATAGTGAAAACACTCAAGGTTTAAAAGGCAGCCTGCTGGCTTTGTGCATGTCTGGGAACCCTAAAGACTGGGCAGGCACCATCTGGCATCTCCAAGCCTTTCTGTAGTTATTGTTTTCATTCTGTTAAAGATTAATTTCAAGTTCCTATTTGGATCATCATGTAAGAGTTACAATTAACTTTAGTTAAAGAATATTCTCTTTTGATACAACTGACTCTTGGCTAAACTTGACCAACTTTATGGTGAGATTGATATGGGAAAAAATTCCTTGTGGCCTCCTTCCTGTCTTTCACTAGTGCCTTTGAGTTGCTAGTGCATTTTCTTGCTGGGAAAGGTGGATTGCCCTACTGACGGGGCAATTAGAACACGGCTGCGCACCAGCCACAGGAGGATCTGCAGATGTGTGGCAGACCCCTTGCTCCCCCAGTACATGGAGATGGCAAGGTAACATCAGAGGAAAATCCCAAAAACCACTATACTGAGATGCCAGTTACCAAAAATAAGAGGCACTGAAAGGAGGAGACATCCTTGGATCTACATTACCACTTTAGAAGAAACTGCAGCAATTTAAGACATGCTCATCCCTTCAGCTGTTTGATTTGGTCACGTCCCTGCCCGAGGTTAGCACTGTCACAGCACAGCAGTTCGCCTGAGCACTCCTCACCTGCCCCGGGGCAATGTCGGACTAGTTCACCACTGAGGCAGGCAAGTTATGGCACGAGCAACTCTGCCAGCCCTGCTAAGGGAAAGCAAGAGTTTTCAGGCCAGGAGTTGTAGCTGAAGGACAAGGACATTCCTTACACTGCCACAGTTACATTTGCAAGAGGCCATCTGACTGAAGCTTTAAATCCATCCCTTCTCATGGGAGAGACATCTGACTGCACGCCACCAGGCAGTGCCTGTCTCCTTTCAGAATTCAAACTGGAGCTTGATGCCCGAAACTTTGCTTTATTGTGTTAGGTTGTTGTTGTTTGTGCTGTTTCTGTGTCAGCTGCTGGAGATGACACAAGAGGCAGGGGTTGAGCACTTGACAAAGAGATCCATTCACCTCCTGTCAATCAGCAGAGCATTGAGGCAGAGCTGGAACTATGCTACAAGAGAAGATCCTGAAGACCTTTCAAAGCTTTTATCTGTTGCGTGAAATAATTAGAGATTCTTGAGGGACAACAAAGAGAGGAAGAATAACTGTTGCAGATATTACAGCACCTATCTCTGAGTCTCAGCATCCCAGGCCATCCCTATTAATTTAGTTAGTCATGCCTAGTCTTGCTCTGTCTTTGTCTCCTCAGAACTTTATTCCAGACAGCAGGGTTTCTCTGGACTGTGGGAAAAGAGACGTATAAGATTAGAGACAAAAATCAGTCTTATTCCAGTTATTACTGGAATACTCCAAGGGCACAAAAATTTGACACTGGTTATTAAGTGTGTTATTGCTATCCCTTTGAAGGCTTCGGGTTACGCTGTATTTACTCTGACCCTTTGGCTTGCACCTGTGTCTTTTAATGCTCCATGGTAAAATCATCTGAGGTTGTCTTTTTCCCTTTCTTTCTTTAGAAATTAAGTGAATTTTAGATTTTCAAATCTGTTTCCCTTGACCTTCTTCAATGAGAAAAGGCCTTTTACTATGCCATGAGAAGTCTGTGGATTTTGCATTTTTTGCCTAATTTTTAAGGGCATAGAATGGAATGAGCCTGGATTTACTTCCCAGTCAGTAAATATCCTCACCAGAATATTCCCATTCCATTTAGGCTGTAAAACCAAGCCTATTGTTGGAGGAAAAAGTGTGTCAAGCCCAATTAGCCCCCTTCCTTTGGTCTCTTAAGCAGATCACAGCATGTTAAAATTCTTGATTCTTGAACCCTGCAGTTCTAGACAGATTTCAGACTTCCTGGGCCCTCCTCTAAATATTTTTAAATGTGCAGGTGAAGTGCACTGCATGATGGACAATGAAACTGTGAAACTGAATCAGCAGACAAACATAGTGTCCCTTGCTCCTGCATGGTTTTTTATTGTGTTTCAATACCCTGTGTTATTTGCAGTGTTCCTGCACCAACAAGGGCTCAGATTGCAGCATGGCTGTCTCCAATAACCCACCTCTGGGTGTTTATTTTGGCAAAGGTGTCACAATGATAGCTGGTGTGGGGCACAGGCTTAGAAGTGACAGACATATAAAGGGAAAAGGAAACTGTACAAGCGCAAGGGAGAAAAAACAGGAATGAACATGATTAAAAGATGGCTGGTCTTTGGTGCAAAGGCATTGACAGCGTAGAAGGAGAACAGTACTTGGATGGAAAATCAAGAGTTGGAGGTTATAATGAGAGAGAGACTGGGATGAGGATGGGATCCCTGAGAAATGGAGAGTGAAGATAAAACAATGGGAAAAATGAGCAGCACGAGAGGAAGTAGGGTCCCTTTTAGGGGAATGCCCATCAAGATGTGCAACATCCCCCCCTCAGGGCATGGAAAGGCATCCAGGCTGCTGAGCCTTGCTGTCCTGCTGTGGTTAAACAGCAGTGATGCTGTGGTGGCAGGAGAGGAGCTCTTCCTCCAGAGCCCCCAGCGCTGCAGCACTGTGAGAAGCTGCTCTGTTAGGTCAAGCAGTAGAAGTCTGTGGAGTGGATGTAAAGAGTCTCCTCTATCTGAGCATGAGAACATGAATGACTCTGGATGACACAATTAAAAAAAAAAAATCAGTTGTCACTCTCCTTGCCCTCGACCCAAAATAGAAATCCACATGTACAAGTGACAATGAGGTTGAAGTTCAGGTGATTCAGAAATTCAGATGACTCAGAAAAATGTCAGAATAAAGACCGTGTTATGATGCAGTTCTTAGTGGGATACTATTATTTCCAAAGGACTTGAATTTCTTTGAATCACAAGATGGACAGAAGACCCTTTAGTCATTTTGTTTTATCTGCAGTATTTAATGTGTGGTGTCCTACATATTTATTTTGTGTTATCCAGGCTTGTTTGAAAAGCCATCTGTTTCCTCCTGAGTAAGGGTGCTATCTATCTGTTTTTCTCTCGTACATACCTTTTTCTGCCCTTTGAATCCCAGCTGGATGATTCTCTTAGGCAATAAACAAGATTTTAAAAGAGGGTTTGATGGATAAGTGCTGTTGGCTTTGGAGGATTTGAGAGTAACCATGTAAGACCTCTATTCCTCTTACTTTTTGTCAGTGATGTTCTAGCTAAAGTCCTAAAATTTTCTCTCTAGTACTCATCACTGCTGCTCTTGAGGGCTTCACAAACACTCAATTGATCTTCATATCAGCTTGGCAAGGGTTTCATTTTGCTCTGTTATTTTTGGGAGAAGTTAGGTGGGGTTTTAGAAATAAATTTCATTATCCATCTTTCGACTTTGATTATAGGGTGCATCTGTCCAAGCAAAGACCTTGCCAACAGCATTCTGGTAGCATAATGGGTAACACCTTCTGATTATGAATTAGAGGACTGCAAGTATGACTCCTGGATAGTGTTTCTTTTGCAGGTTGCATGCTTTTCCCTTCTCATCGAAGGTGTTTTGAAGCATAGCATGTTAAACTCTTCACAATCGTGGATTCCTTACTAGCTGAGTGTGTAAACACCCACTTTTCACCTACTTTCTATAGGGCTTGGTTTCTGTAGCACCAAGTTCCTCTTTAAGGATAAAGTGAAATACAGATCTGGAAGGCAGGAGTCCCTCTTGCTGCATGCTTCATATCTAAACCTCAGCAGAATGATTCTTACTCAGAGAGGTAGCAGGTCCTGTGGAAAAAAAACGTGATTGCATCATTAAGGGCTTCAGAATACACATTCAGAAGCAGGGCAGAAGGGATATCAGACAAACTGAAGTTGCACACACAGGCTTAATATTAGTACTTCCTCAATCCCCTAGTCACATTGTTGATACTAGATTTTGATATAAGTGGTGGAAGTAGAAATGGAATGACAAGTACACTTAGCAGAACTGATATAAATTCACTGCAAAATATATAAGTTGTGACCAATAAAGTCAGATTATTGCGCTGGACTTACTCTGAGTTTACCCTAGAGTAACCCAGAACAGACTGTGGTCCAGAGGGTATGAGAAAAGTTACACTTTAAAGAAATAAATCTCACCAATTTCAAGTTTTATTGGCTTCTATTTCCATTGTGCCTTTCATTTTTTATATTTGTCATATACTGGAGCTTGCCTAGATGAAAGCTTTAGTCTTCATTGTGTTACAGTTTTTGTAAAGAGTAGATGATGTTTTTAAAAAGCTGAGAATAGACAATACATGTAATTGTTTATAGCGAACTTACTCTTGGCTCAATTTAGCCTTTAGCGTGACAAAGAATTTTATCCAAGAGCATAATGAATCTATATGGTATTGCCAAGCTGAATCATTTAAAAATAATGAGTCAGATCTTTTAAAAAAAGTATTATGAAAGGGACTTCTAGTTATAATGTTTAAGAGTGAATATATGTTTAATTCATTTTGCTTTGCCTTCTGATTCCTCAGCCTGTGCAGTGTGCTTGGTTTATATTTTTAAGCTTCTATCTATAACCATGAGAGCAGGAAAATTACTGCCTTTTTGTTTAAATGAAAGAAAAATGGGAGTTTTTTACATAATCATATCATTCCAAGAGCTGGTACTTTGAGGAAAAAGCCTCAAAGATCACAAAACTTACGATAAAGATTGTGAGAATTGGCAATTTGTAGCTCCTCAAATGTGTTTGAGGTTTAGAACTGCCCTTCTTATAAACAAAGAACTTCCTGAGGTCTATAAAAGATGCAAAGCTGTATTTTAGCAGCAATACCATTGGAAATAACTCCTCTGTCTGCAGGGAAAGATGCAGCTTGCCACCTTCTCTCTCCATGACCGCTGAAATGGGAGGCCCAGCTAATGAAAAATAGTTCTGTTCTCAGCTGAGTCGACAGTCTGTTACCACGGTACGGATTGGGAGTAACTCCGAGAAAGAGAGTGCAGATACCACTGCGTTCCACCTTGGGTCTAAGACCAGAATGTTTCCTGATACCTTGGGGAAACTGGAGGAGGGAGGGATACTGGGTTTTGGGTTTATGACTGTGTAGTATCTTAAACAGCCCGGGAGAGGTTTGGGGCCTCTTTCTGCTCTGGATTGTGTTGGTGTCAGTCTGCAGCAATTGCACAAAGACAAATTAGCATTCCTCAAGTAAGAATGAGGCCAAAGAAGAATTTGCTTTTTGTGGCTTTTAATTCAGTGCAAAGATGATATAAGATTTTGTGCATTTTAACTGCATCTGTCTGCAACAGAGGAGCATTTAATTCAGGATGTGAAAGCATTTTTCTTAGCAGTTGGAGCAGACACTGAGGACTGAACTCAGGAAAGTGGTACAGGATCGGAAGAACGCTCTTATCTCTCTGGGGTACAAACTAGGAAGGATGAAAAAGTGAAGGACTTGGGAACTGCTGTGGTGTGGCCTAGTGAGTGGTGAAGTCCCATTGTCTCGGCTCCCTAAGAATCCTGAGAGTTCAGCTATTCCGTTTGAGGCTGAACACAGCAGCTCCTTGTCCTCAAACCCACTGATGACACTTGCCTGCTATTATTAAAGCAAGAGGGCTGTCCTTAGAATATTCTGGGGCTCCTTTGGCTCCATCTGCTAAAATTACAAGAGTGTCTGGGCTTGCCTGCAGTTTGACAACAGGTTCTGTTCTATTATTATCTGTTCTTATGAACAAATAGATGCAAAATTCATTTTGATTTGCAAAGAATCCTTGTTTTCTACACTGGCAGTAGATTACTAAGTGTGTCCTGTAAGCTGACCTCTCCTTAAATCTTCGGCTGCTCCAAGGGTTCTGTATGGAGGTGCAGCCTAAGCAACCTTTCTGAGTTTCAAGGGCAGTTACGGCAAAGTGTTACCACCCTCTGCCCATTTTTTGGCAGAGAGATGCCTGTGACTGATACACCATCCCATGCTACAGCAGATGACCACTGCTGAGAGAAGTAGCTCATGCATTTACTATGGAAAATCTTCAAGTCAGTTTTATCAAGCACACTCCTTTCCAATCATCTGAAGGCTCCAATGGAATTTTTCTAATACTCCTAGCTCAGACCTTTGCAGACTCTTAGCTTGTATTTCACCACTTTCACAACAGGCCTTTCAGCATCTGGAAGAGCAAGAGTGGCTACTGCTCCAGTGGACATGGCTCTTGTGTGGGTTGGTGCCAACAGAACTTGTGTATTTGCCCCCTAGTACCAAAACAGGAGCCTCCACAGTGGAATTGTTGAAGATTATGTCCAGTAATTGAAGACACAATGTCCAACAGGTCTGTCTGGCTTCCTTTTGCTTCTTGGGTGTTCATGGGGATCTGCACCCAAAAATCTGAATAGTCCCTCCTGATTAAGAAACCCAAAGTAGTTCCCCTAGCAGGGTGGGTCTCTTCCAAATGCTGCACATGAAAGACTCACAGCTCTTGAATCACTGCTGCCTCATGCTAATCATTGGAACTAGGTTCTTTCTAACTCTTCTTAATTACTGTCTAGCTTATGTATAACCCCCTCATACTGCAATCACAGAGATAGTAAAGATTATGCAAATGCTGATTAGGGTGTAATGTGGCTTGCAGAGCATTCATCATAACCAGTAAGAAGGGAGAAGGGAAGCTTGATTCATAGGGGCTAGGCTGAAATTGTCCTGAGAGCACTTGGATTTTACTTTTTTTACTTGAAAACTGAGTGTATTTGATACAGAGAATGCTGAAACTCAGCAAGGAAAATATTTGAATATAATCATGCTCCCCTGAAGATACATTGAAACTAGATACCTGCTCTTGGGTTTTAACAATGCAGTATGTGGGGGTTGCTAACACAGCCAGTTGTTTTCATCCCAAGACAGCCACTCTCTTCCCAATACCATCTGGAGCACTATTAGCCATTTTGTTCATATTCACAGGTCAGAAAACTCCCCAGCCCCTGTGATAAAAATTTGTAGGTGAAAGTGAAATTATTCTAAATATCAGCCGGTGAATACGCTGATGTCTCCTAACTCTGAAGACACAAGTGGATAAATAGAATCCAGCTCAGAGGTATCTTCAGACAAACAGCTGGATAATTATTGCTTCTCTAGAGTTTCCTCATTTTATGCATACTGTCATGAGACAGAACGAATGGTGCCTGGGAAACCGTAAATCTGAATTAACATTTTACTATACAAGGTGAGAAAATTGCTAAGAACAGTGGCAAAAACTGTGGAATCACAAGAGGCAGATCAACAAGGGACTAGAAGCTTTATGGTAAAAGCCAGAGAGAAGGACTTTATGCTGTCATACAGGCAAGCACGTCTTGGATCCCACAGGTGTGGATCCACTAGAGGGCTGGATGTATGATAAGACAAAAGAAATCATTATGACAAGAAGTGTTTTCCTCTAGGCTTCTAGAACCACTGTTCTTAATATGGTGATTGCTTCTGACTGGATTCTCTTCAAGAACCTGCCAGGGCAGCAAACACAGAGGTTCCATCCCGTGGTAATCTCTTCAGTACTGAAGTCTGGTTGGTCTGCCTGGGTCAGGCTGCACGTGAATTCAGGACAGAATACTTCAGGGTTTGGAAATACACCTTTTATGGACAGCTTACTTACAACAAAAGAACATCCAAAGGCTCAAACAACCTTCCAGAATACTCTGAGATATCCCTTTAGAACTACCTAGAGCATTGTCAATAAAAAGGAGGGAGGGTGGTGAAAAAGCCCCTCAGACCTGTTCTGATGCTCTGGCAGCACTGCGGGTAAGGCAGACAGCTAAGCTGGAAGCCAGGAAAATTATGAGACAGTGACCACCTCCCAATCATCTCAAATGCTCAAATTATTCCTAAGCCTGATTCTCACAGATTGTTTGGTGTTCCCATGACTACATGCAGAAAAGGTGAAAGTAAAAGTAGTTACATCACTCTGAGGAAAGAGCTGTTATTGATTACTGAAGAAGAGCCTGTAACAATTTCTACAATAATGAAAGACTCTCAGCTTTGAAAGTATACCCATCTGGTCTTTCTGACAATACTAGGTAAGGCTTTTTCTCTTGTATGATTAGATTCTGAGATTCTTGATGGAGAAAAGATCCTAAGAATATCAGGATATCCTAAAGATGTGTCATCCAGAAAATGAGGGCATCTGAATAAATCAATACAGCTGTTATATTCATGTCAGCCTCTTACTTCGCCAGGTTTCAACAGAATCCTTGCAGTTCCTAGTTACAAACTAGCATAATAACTGACACTTTATGTCTGGTCTTTTGGACCAAATCCTTCTTCCTGATAAAGCTTCTTTATGCTGCTCTAAAGACACAAAGCAGCCTTTAAGATGCTTTTATCGGTTATATTCAGATTCAGCTGTCACAGGGAAATCGTATGGTGGAGAGCTGATCTTCCTGAGTTTGCAGTCTTCCCATCACAGCTCTGATTTTGCAGCCATACCGAGAGGCAGACGCATGGCTGAGGCATTGCTGTGCTCTAGTAATTCCCTGCTGTGGAGCTGTATCTTGTCTCTTTTTCCAGGCACAGCTTAGAGTTCACGTGAACCACTTTACAGGCCTCTTTGGGAATCCACTGACATGCACTCAAAAATTTCATTTGATTCCAAAGTCAATTTGGCAGGGGCACAATGGCAGTCTTGATAATAGAGGAGCCTGGGGACCTCGGTATATTTTTAAGAGTCTCAACAAGAGAGTAAGAAGGCCCTAAGATTACTGAGAGGCAGTTGTGTTATGCCCTACTAATACTTGTTGTCAATTGTGAAGTAACTCTATAAGTTGACTTGGGAATTACAATTAACTTAAAAGAAAGGAAAAATGTTACCAAGCAAATGCATAAAGGCATATATAACTTACCTCAGGAAGAGTTGGGGAATGTTTCACCTTAACTGCTTGTCATTTGGAAAACTGTCACTTTTTAGGAAATTAAAGTAGAAAATCATATCTTGGGCAGGGGAATTTTTTTCCCTAAACAAATGGGCTATCACATCAGACATTATTGCCTAGTAGCAGTTGAAATAAACCCCGAGGAATCCCTATCTCATGTACAGGATGCAATAAATGAATGTGTATTCCCACGATACAGGTCCTCTTGGGCAGTGTTGCAGCAATAAAAAAGAATATAAATTTAATGATTTTATTATTCTCTTAATAAGCATCTTCAATCTGGAGCATAGGATGAGGAAGCTGCAAGTCAAGAAACTGCCTCAGTGCCAGAAATGTAGAAACTGGCTCCTGCTAAGTGTTGCTCAGATCCACAATAGGTATTGATTAGAAAAAAACACATAACCACCTTCTGCAGAAACTGTAGAGAAGCCATGTGAAGCTCACAAACCACGACACTTCGAGTTAGCATTCCATACAGAAGCAGTGCCAAATTGCACCTGAAACAGCAGGGTTAATAAGGATGTACTGTACCATTCCAAATTACAAATGTTCAGCTGAATGACTGTTAATTGCAATAAGCAAATTCACACAAGGAACAATGGTTCGCTGCCCTCATTCTCTCTCCGTCTCTCAGATTTACTTCCAGAATTAAAAATAACCTGTTGATGCCACTTCTGGGAAGATAGGACTGGGAATGACTCCCCCCCACAAACACATTATGGCCATTTTGTTTAGGAGATCTCAGAGCAATAACTTTTCTGCATCCCCACCCATCAAGGATCACCAAACCCTTCTTAGTAAGAGGTAATAAACTTAAGAGCTGCAGTAAAAGGCTAAACCTCTCAAGCACAATATCAGAGAAGACTATATCCAGTACCCATGCAACAAGATATTTACCAAACAAATCTCCCAGAAGATTCTGAGAAGGTGGCAGGGGGAACACAAAACAATCCTTTGCCAGGCTCACCTGAGGGAAAAGGTTTTGTGGTGACACAAATCTGGCAATCACAGTATGCCTGTGAGCAAGATGCACCACAAACCACCTGATGACTTAATGTCACCAGCCCTTTCTACATCCTGTCTCTGACTAATTTCCAGTGCCTCAGAGGCAGTTGAAAAAACCTCACAAGCCAAATGTAGATGGGGCAGAGGACCAGAAGTAGGCCTGAAACTAGGGAATGATTACAGTACAATGTCAAAGGTCAGCAGCTCAGTCTTCTTTAAATCCCCTTTAGACACAAGAAATTATCATGCCTTGATTTAAAATCATGTAGGTGTTTGTTCCTGGAGTACTGTTTGTTTGCTCTTGGAATGGTTAGAAAGCTTTTCAACCTAAGTATACTCATGACCAATTTATGACCATACATCACTGTGCTAGCATAATTCTTTAACTTAAATAGTTCTCCTTCCTTGATATTTACTGCGTGAATCACACTATTTTGGCTTTATGTGGCTAGTTAAGGAAGCCAAGCTTGCTTGCTTGCAGCTCCCGTTCAAGGATACAGATACTCTGCTTCCCTCGCCACCCCAGCATTCCTCTTCTGCACCTGTGGCAACCTGAGTCAATCTTTTCTGACCATAAGTCACCAGAACTGGACGCAATTTTCCAAACAAGGTTCCTTAGCTGTACTGTGTAAAGTCATATTAATACTTCCCTCTCTCTACTAAAAATACCATGCTTTGTGCATCATAGACTCAAGTGAGCCTTTTCCATAGCCATTCTGCTGGCAGCTCACAGTCATCTTCTCATGGAGGAATTCGCTTCCATAGTAATGCCAGAGTAGTAGACCTAAGGCTACCAGCACCACCACCCTCCTTCTTTCACTATACTGTTTTAGGCACAGGGTATTCCTTCTAACCTTTTTAACCTTGAACAAATCCTTGCTTTGGCAATTCCTATTTGCTGCTTCTTCCAATATCTCTAAGTAAAAACCATCTTTGGGTTCATCCATCATGTCAGCCTCAGGAATTTTCCCCCTTTTCTCCAAGTTTGCTGTTCTGCAATCCCAAGTCTTAGTCAAATATCTGCATTTGTCCGTCTTGCAGTTTAACTTCAGCTGGATTAGTTCGTGATCACTTAGTTCATGATTGGTTTCAACGCTCTGGCCTTCTACAAGGTCCTTGCTGCTTATTAATACCAGGCCTAAAATAGCATCCTCTCTCATGGACTGTTTGCTTGAGAAATCGAGTTTCTACGACACTCCAGAACATTTAAGCCCTACCAGTTCCCAGTGGTACCTTACAGTCTATAGCTGAGAAATTATTTTCCCATAATCACATGCCATTTGCTCTTCTATGTCTTCCAAATAGTTTTTGGAGATAAGCATCCCTGTTCAAGTTTGTAAGGGATTACCACTCTTCTCTCAGTAGATTTTTTTAAAAAATTCTTTCCTCTCAGGTGATTTTCCAATGTAATGCACTATTATTTTATTTCTTCAAACAATTTACTAAAATATAGAGCTACTCCATGGTCTTAACTATAATTTCTGCTGTTTTAAGTAGCTACCCCTCCAATGACTATATTCTAAATACAACTGCCAAGCAGAAGTGTTCAGCACATCACAGCAGCCTTGAGACAAGCCCCAGAGAAAACATTGCTTATAACACAAAATGCCAAACCAATTAAAGACTAAACATTGGTGACATATCTTGCTGTAGTAATTGTATTAGAAATCTCTAAAATTTTGGAGTCATAATACAGCAAAAAAGAACCCCACCAAAGCAATTGAAATCTAGGTATTTCATTAAATCATCACTTTAGCCCTTTGGCGACAGACATTTTTTTAATGGAGAAAGGCTTCTGACATCTTTAAATGGTATAAGAATTTGTTTTCTCTTTTTGGAGAAGAATACCTTAGTACAGCTGCTAGAGCTACAGGCACTGGAATCCTATTACGTTTTCTCCATTTTTTCTTTTTTTTTTAGGGCAAAACAAAAGGACACATATACAACAGCAAAAAGAGTGGAAAAGGAGGAAATTGCAGGTTTGTCTCTGACGGAAACTTATTTGCAGCCCTGCTGCTGGAGAAATCCAGGCTCGGTGTACAATCCTTTCTGCTGGTCCAGAGCTAAGCAATCTTGAACAAGTGATGAGAACATGTAAGGCATCCGTCTGAGACTGTCTTTCGGATGGCAGGTTCACGGCATCGTTTCAAAAGCCGCAGTTGTCTTGACAGCTAAGCCAGCCTTTGACTGGGGACAGCAGCAAAGGCGGGAGAGAGGGGGAAAGAGAGAAAGCAGAGAAGTGGGATGAGGAGAAAAACAGCACACAGGAGGGAATTAGCAGTGCGGCCAAGCTTCGTGATTTAGGGGCTGGGTGAAGACAGTGCCGGAGCTAGAGGTGTTTAGGTTTGCAGGGCAGAGTGGCGTGGGCGTTACGGAGAGCCGGGGAATGAAGACCGAGGAGGGTCAGGATGGATTTCGGGACGCGTGGAGATGCTGCAAGCGGCAACTATGACGCAAAGCATGTCCGTTCAGGATCACGCATCCAACTGTTCCTCCCTAGTGATCCCTCGATAAACAACGTCCAAAAAGGACGGTGACCTCATCCCACTGAAATTAGCCAAACACCACACATTTCTCTGTGTTCAGCTCCGCGCATTCCTTAGAGCTGCGGCTCCCCCGGCTGCCAGCCCCATCGCTGCACCCGGGGCTCCGAAGGCCCCTGTGGGCCAATTCTTCCAGCCCACCCTGGACCAAGCCTGGACCACCCTGGCTAAGCCCCCATCCCCAGCTCCGGCTGGGCATTCCCGGCTCCGGCTGAGCCCCTGCGCCGCTTCTGCGCCAGAGCCGCCTCTCCCCCTCCCTCGCCCCCTCCCTCTCTCTCTCTCCCCGCAGCCCGGTGAGGCGGCGGGGACACGACAAGCCACGACAGCCGACGATGCCCCGTGTAAAAGCGAGACCGCCGGTACAGGCCGGACAAATGCCCCGATCGGGACACGCCGCGATGCAAGCGGAGCACGACACAGGCATTTATTTCACCTGGCTGCCGGGAGCGACAGGTTCTATGGGCTGCCAGCGCCGCCTCCTTTCCCCGGTCGCCTGCGGAGGGGACGCGGGTGCCTCTCGCACCCCTGGGGCGCCGGGCAGGGAACATCCCCCCCGCCCCCCGCCGCGACTCGGGGCTGGCTCCTACGGCCGACGGCTGCCGGGGCGCCCCGATCGGCCTCTCCCGGGGGACGAGCGGCTTTGGCTCGCTGCTCTTTCCTGATCTCTTCCAGACTCTTCTCCCCCTCCCAACTGCTGTTTTCCCTCCCTCCCATTCTTCCCAGTGGCATTTTCTTTGTTTAATAAACGCTATTGTGTTCGAGGCGCCTCTTTGAGCGGGGCTGCTGCACCTCCCTCGGGACAGGCAGGGGAAGCGAGCGGCTCTCCGCCGCGCCGATCCGGCTCTCCCGGAGCCCCGCGTCCCGGCGCCATCCCCCGCGCCCTTCCTTTCCCTCAGTGTCCAGCAGCAGCGCCCGCCCTCCGGCCGAGCCCCCACGGCTCCGCCGGCACCACCCCGCGCCCGGAGCGGGACGCGCCGTCCCCCGCAGCCCAGCCCGCGCCTCCTTCGCCGGGCGCGGGGCCCCTTTGCCCGAGTCGTGCCCGCGGGAGGGGGGTGACAGCGGCATCAGGTGCAGCCGGGGCCAGCGGCCAGGGCAAGCCCGGCCCCCGACTGCCGCCTGCGCGCTGAGCGGCTGTGCCGGGCCCGCCCCCGGTGACTGGGAGGAGCCGGGAGAGCAGCGGGCTTCGCCGGGGATTTCCAGCCCGAGCGGGCGGGAGAGGAAGTGCGGGGCGGGGGGAGACGGCGCACAGCGGTCGGGACTTTCCGCCGGGCTGGCGGTCGCCTTCGCCCGGCTCCAGCTGCCGTCCGCCGCCCCGCTCCCCGCACACGATCGCAGGTAGGGCGGCCGCGGGGCTCGGCTCGGCTGGGCGGCGGAGGAGGAGGAGGAGGGAGGGCGGGAGCTTCGCTGCCTCCGTGGCGGCGGCGGCGGCTCCCGCGCGGGGCTCCGGCACCGGCCGCGCTCGCCTGCCCGCGCTCGGGCGCTCCGGGCAGAGGGACGGGGCTGGGCGGGCGGCGGGAACCGGGGGCGCTCCGGCGGGGGCACGGCGCTGACCGAGGCATCTGCTGCCAGGCAGGGGCCGAGCGCGCTGCACCCGCAGCCCGTGCCGGGACCTCGGCGGCGGCCGGTGCCCGGGGATAGATCAGCCTGCGGCGGGGCGGCGCGGACTCTCCTGCCCGGACGCACTCGCACTCCAGGGCTTTGCAGGTGCCCCTTTTCGCTTACTTATTCCTGCCTCCCCCTTCCCTCCCCTGCTCTTCTCGCTCTCTGCCCCGCTGCCCGCCGTGTGTGTGCCTGTGCGGGGAGGGGAGGGAGGCGAGGCCGGAGCGGAGCCGGGAGCCGCGGCGGCGCTTGCGGCGTTTGATGTGTCGTTTGAATGCAGAAGGCTCGCTCGCTTCTGGCTCCCTCCATATGCAGTGCTGGGGGCGGGCCGACGGCCTTTAAAGGGGCATTGCCGGCAGCGCCGCGCCTGGCGCGGAGCGCGGTCCTGGCTGCGCGTCCCCCCGGCTGCCGCTGCGGCGGAGCCCCCGCCGCTCCCCGGCCATGGGGCTGCGCCCGGACCCGCCGCCGCCGGAGCTGCCCCTCATCGGCGCGGAAGGAGTTGTATTTTCGCGAAGTCCGCCTGCTTGCACCGGCGCTGCGCTATCCCCGTCTGCCTGCCGTGAGCGGAAAGAAAAGTGTTTTGTTTTCACGCCATTCATTTCATGCGCTGATTCGCGACGCCGCGTTTTAGCGCGTTGAATGAATCGCCGTGTTGTAGGTTAGAAAAAATTATGAATGTTCAAAAGTTTATACTGAGTCATTCCTCTGCAGATTAACCTATGACTGACTCATTATCTGAGAACTGCAGTGGCTTGTAAAATAGGAAGGTAAGGCATTTACGTCTTGATTTATTTGTGTCTTTGAGTGCCTAAGATCTGAATTACCTGCGGAAAAACAGGAGAAACTGTATTAATTTTAAGAGGCGTAATCCTATGTTCTACCGATCAGAGCTTGTGTGTGACGTGACGGACTGTATGTGCTCTTCTGCGTGGATCTTTACCACGCATTAGGGCATCGCTCATCTTTTGCTGTTTCTGTAGTAGTAAAATGTGGGAAGTTCCAATGATACAATTTGAAATACGCTGTCTCTTTGTGTCTGTGACTTCTCTAGCTTGTTGAGATCTGAGCCTTATATGCTGTATATTGTAATTTACGTGTTTTCTATTTCTTGAGTAGAATGGTGTGTTTTTCCTTGCAGATTTGTCCCATAGGATAAACGTAGCATTACTGAGCACTAATCTGAACTTGCATTCATAGACTGAAAAGGAGGTTAGTGCATGATGTAAAGGTGTACTAGCAGTGTCTAGCTTAGACAAATGAAATAGTGTAATTTGAGGTAGTTAGTAAAAATCATTATTTAAAATGGTTATTGACTCGCCTGGAAGCCTGTATTAAAAGCCTACACTGATGGTTGTTCAGAACTGGAAAGACCATAGCATATACTGCATGTTGTCCTTTTAAATGAGCCATTGGCTCATACCACATATGGATTAAGATCTAAATGCTATTTATGGTAATTAGGGAGAGGGCTGTTCATTTAAGATGAGAAATACTTGAACATTTGGACGGAATCAGTTTTTTATGGCTGCACTGGGAAACCCCTTGACATAGAGCTTGGTAACGGAAACGTTGATGTATCATGAGCTTGGGCATTGCAAGCAGGCGGCACTAGGGGGTTATAAAAGTTGCGTTGTTCCAGCATGAGAATGGTAGGTGTTTTACTGAAATATGACTTGGTGAGGTGCTTCTAATAATAGCTGGACCTAGAATATAGAATCGTAAAGTGCATTCAGTATCAAAGCTAATTAATTCTAGTCAAAAGGGGGTGCTAAATGACTCAGTCTCTAGGCTTTCCTGAAGTCCTTCTGCAATCAAGTTTGATGATTCCAATTTTGAGAAGCCATTCTTGCATGGATTCAGAGAATTTGAGTATTGTGTAAGCATGTTTACTGTTGATACCTTGGGTATCAACAACCTTACAACTCAGTAAGATGGCAGTAGTGGACATCAGTGACCAAAGATTATTTATGAAGTCTTACGAGTCCATGTTAATACAGTTTGTCTTTTAAATGATCTCGAGATGATGTTATGTTGTAGATCTTTACACTGTCCTTGTCCATAATGAACACTTTAGGAGAGAAGAGGAATGGTTTTTTGGTAGTGAAGTCCAGCTGTTCTATAGTAGATATGGCAATGCTGAAAATACAAAAAAAAGCCAAAAATCTTAATTGTTAACTTGTATCGTTAAACCACTGGGATATAAATACATTGATAATCAGCCGATCATAGTTCTTCAGATAAAAAGGCAATTTAAAAATAGGAATGACTTAAATCTACCCCAGTATCCTAAACTGGCCTTATGAATAGATATTGTAAGAATAAAACATTCTGATCTCTTATATCTTAGATGATGTAGTAACTGGATTTCATTAGGGTTTTTTTATTGTGATAGCGTTTCTTAATTGAAGGTGCTGCATCTTACGATGTGTAAAAACCACTCATTACACGTTGGTTTCAGGTATCTGAACACTGGTGCACAGTTTCCTTAAAGAATTCCCAAGGCTTAAGTTTGTGTGTGTTTGTTTGTTTTTTTAAGCTGTGGATACTTTCTGAATAGGATGCTTGTATTTGAAACCTCCTCGAGTTTTTGGTGTCTGGCTCAGGAGCACCAGAAGTGGTGGGAGAAATTGGAGATTTCAGAATGAGATATCGGGAAAAGAAGCCAAGGGAGGGAGAGCTGTGTGGTTTTGTGCAGCAGAATAAAGGTGAGATTGTAGCACAAGAGGGAGTGCTGTAGTTGCACTAGGTTTTCTCTTAAACTTTTTAACCTATGGTGATGAGGTGATGCTGTAGAAACTACAGTAGTGAAGGGCTGGCAGAGAGAATATAACTGGTTTCCCAGCTCTGCCTGCTGGAAGCCCATGCCCTCATAAATGGGTAGTTTAAAGTCAGTATATTTAGTTTTGACAAATCACAAACATCTCTTTTTTTTTCCCTCTCTTTTTTCTTATAGCAGGAGAAAGGACTAGAGGATTGGGAGAAAAACGGAGTCAACTTGCAATGAACTATCATTAGGTGCCCACAATGTAGGAAGATGTTTTCTTGCTCTCTTTTTGTAATGGGAAAGAAGAGAAAAGGAAAAAAAATGCAAAAAAGCTCTTAGGATAGGTAAGGGAAGTAAGGAAAGTATCCAGTGGAAACATCTTAGAACCTAGTGCGAAAATGAAGCAAAAGGTGATTTGGTATTGAGAATTCCGTGTATGTGTGAGAGAGGGAGAGATATTTACATAGTCTTCAAGGGAGTGTTGATTTTCTTCACGCAGATCTTCTGTTCTGGAGCCCTGACAGCAAAAAATCATTGCCACTGTGACTTCAATTGCTACTGACTGTTAGCTTTGTAACTAGGTTAACAGGGCGAGTGTCTCTAAAATTATATACAACAACTGTAGGTCACTAATCCTCTCCACCCCCCAAAAAATGTTAAGCCTTTGATTTCCATGCTGTTGTTCTTCCCTGCTGCTTTACTCTGCATGTATAAAATGTGATTTTAGTCGAATTTCAAGTTCTGCTGTTCATCTAGTCAAGGTAGCCTGGGAAGCAAAGTCTCAACATGTTTGTGTGCACAGAAGTTCAATATTGGATGTGTGTGATGGATTCCATCCCCAGCTCACTCTTACTGAAAATTAGGGTGTTGTGTACTTGGACATCAAGATTTAAATTTTTGCCAGTTGCAGGCATTAGAACCTCAGTGGGCATAGCAGGAATGCCTTAAGTTGAAATTTCATAGTTCTGCTATTATTTCATATAGTTTCATAAAATGTTGATTTGTAAAATAGTTTCCTCTGATGTATAGAGGGAACATTCTCTAGATTATTTGCCATGATAAAAGTTGCTACTAATTTTGTAGTAATTTAAATGCTCTGAAGTGAATCTTTTCATGCATAAATAGCAAGTGCTTCAGTCAAAAAAATTTGTGAAAGAAGTCGTGAATCTTCCATTTTACATGTTTTAGTGCTGACTGTATGGTAGCTCATAATTAGAAAAATTTAACATTTGGAGTAATACTGGACTTTTGTCTCATGTTTTGGTTTCTGCATTAATGTGAAAAACATGTTTTTGTAGATCAAGTAAGATACGTGCACTGAAGACAAGCTCAAAATGCTGTGAGTCTTTACAAGCTTTCTTAGGTGTCTAGGAAAACAACTAATTTGGATTTCGTCTATCTTGAAAAGTGTGTTGCAGATGCTAGTGTAAGATAAGAAGTGCCTTCCTGGCTGCCTCTTTGCTCCTGCAAGCTTTGACATCTATCAAGAAAGAGAAGATGGTCCATTGCGGATACCAGTGTAAAATCTAGGAGACCTGGAGGCTGGGTTTTGGTTTTTTCTCATTCCTATAGATGTATGTCCTGTAAGCCTTTCAGTTAGGGCTAAACCAACAAGGGGCTTTGATGTTGCAGTGCTGAGTGATGTGACATCATGTCCAAGTCCCAGGGGCAGAAGGGGGATTCCGATCCAAGTTTCCTACTTCCCTGGGGAGTATTCTCATCATCAAGCCACAGGCCAGTTAAGAGTAGTGTCACTTCCTTCTCTTGAAACTTTTTGCCATGCCAGGAAAAATCAAAACTCAGTGTGCCTAAGAAACAGAGCAAGAGGAAGCATGATGTCTCAGTCAAGTGGTTAGGACTTTTTTTAGGATTACCAGGGTGAGTAAAGACTTAGAGACTGCTGATGCTTCATCCACTGTTGGTTTGTTTATTGTTTTCTGGTGCATTTGAACTTGATGTTCTTCCTGAGGTTATCAGCCTTGTCAGGATGTTTCCTTAAGCGTGGAATATATGTTGGGAAAGAAAAGAGGTACTTGGGTGTTGCGCAGGTTAGGTGGTAGCTGGCTGGGAGTTCTGAAAATAGCTTTGATGCAGCTAGTGGCTTATTCTGTGTCTGGCTTCTTGTTCCATATACAGACCATTTTCCTGGTCTGTAATAGCATGGGAATAGCGGTACTTTCCTATGATCTGAGGACATAAAAATGATGAGGTGCTGAGACCCAGCAGGGCAGTGCAAGCGTCATCTGTTGATAAAGCGAGTGAATTGCAAGTGCTGTGTGGAGGCATCCAGTCCTGCCTCTGCAGAGCTGTGCCATCCTGCACCGTCAGCATCGTGGGACAGGAAACAGCACTTGCTTCACTCTTGCATTGATGCCCACAGCAAACATGCAGTGCGCTATGCAGCTGAGTGTACAGGACAGAATTTTCTCACTAGTAGCTGTTCGATGCTTGTACTTGTTCCTGGATCTCTCCTTTGGATGTTCTAAAAAAGTAACCTTTTTTACTTGTTTTATGGAGCCACCTTACATGATAATTATGCCTCAAGTAACTTTGTAACAGCAAAGCCCAGCTCATAAACCAATTTTTAGCAACATGAATGGATTTTGTTTTGTAAGCTCATCTCTGTACATGTGAGAGGGAGATAATTAAAATTATTACCTCAATTATTAGAGATTTTTATAATGAAGGTCTTGTGTGTGTACCAGATTGACTGTGCCCTCTGTGTCTTTACACAGAGAGGAAGGTTGCTTTGGGTGTTGAGGCTTGTAAATTAATGACTCGCAGATGTAAGTCTTGATTTTTGCATAGGAAGTATAACTTCATAAATTTTATTTAACTTGTTCTTGTTTTAATCTCCTTTATACCATCCCAAGTGACTCCTCTTTCTGCATTTTACGCTCTTCAGTTACTGATGGATTGCTCTTGTCCATGCTGTGCTTCTCTTCCATCTTGTTTGTCCGAACACTATAAATGCTGTTAAGTTCTGATTCTTAGAAGTGACTTATTTTGACCCGCTTTCAGTCAGATTTCTTGCAATTTTACAGTTGCTGAGGGATGACTTTTATTCCAAGGTGGTTTCGTCCTTGCACTTGACTAAAGTAACTGCATTCTCCTCTTTACTTCCATTTATATCACTCTTTTTTTTTCTCCTGAAATACTCGTTTCCAGGATTGTACTTATTTTCACACTTCTGGCAAGTAATTTTTATCTGCAAAATCCACTTTTCTTTGACCTGTCTGTAGCTACCTGCTTCTGTGATTCCCTGTCTGCCCCACCTCCCACTCCAAGTGAATTAACATGCTCTTTTCTTCCAGGTCACCAAAGATGCACTGCAGTGTGCCCTACCATTGTCTGAAGTACATACGTCTATTATTCTACACTTGCTCTTATTCCATCCTTTGCATTGTCCTCTTTTCTCTTTTCTCCTTGGGAATGTTTTTATCATTGACTGTTGTGGTTGAACTTGATTAGGATACCAGTTCCGTGTTCAGTAGATGGAGGTAAAGTCCTTGTGGTTGTAAAATACCATGTTCTCAAAATGCTACCATTTGACTGGCAGTTTGAGTAGAAGGAGGTTGGATACTTAAGTAAATGAAGACTGCTGAGTTGCATGTGTGCATCTCTAGCAGTTTTGGAACCCTTTGATGCAGTAGTCTTTTCATTACATTCTAAAAGATAGTGTTTTGGGGGGGAGGGAGGAATAAAGGATTTGTGCTGACTTAATTTGAAATTAATGACACACAGTATCCCTTGAAGTCAGTAGTATCCTGTTCTCTGTCAGGATTTGAATCATGTTTCTATCTACAGAACCTGAGCATGCTATAGTTCAGATTAGCAAATACATCTCACTACTCACCCGCGGTGTCGATATGTGATGGAAATGCCAATGAATCCTGTGCTGTAGTGCAGCTAGTAGATATTGCTGTTGTGTTGCTCATAGTGTTTGGCAGGTGGTTTTTGTAGCTCTGTGGTTTTGAGCATGGACAGAAGAATTCTCTTGCAGTCTCTAGGAAGATAAAACAAGTTTATTGTTATTTGAGTGTTGAATTTCATCAGATATTTTTCACTAGCTGGCACCATAAATTTCCCCTATTCCTCTTTCCTTCTTGCAAGTTCCTGAGAACTGCACTTTCATTTTGAAAAGGATTATTTAGACATGCAACTTTCAGTAGTTTAGCAAGTAAGATTTTGAAGGAATTTTGGGGGATTTACTCTTTTGGTAGTTTGTGTGGTATGGTTGATGTTTGGGGTTTTTTTTTCTTGTTGTTTTGTTGGAGCTTTTTTGTTTGTTTGGTTTTGTGTGTGCTTTTATTTGCTTTCTACAGACAGATTTAGGACAAGCAAATAAATATCTACCCACTGCTTTCTGTATATTTTTGCAGAGGAGACTGTCTCAAAATAAATGAGGAAGAAGCTTGGAATTATCCTGTTTGTGTAAATAAAGCTTTTAGTACATATAACCAAAGTATGATGCTGTAATTTTGCAGAATTAATGACTAAGATTTTGGTGTTTTTTTTTTTTTTTTTTTTTTTTAATATGTACTGTTAACTGTTTTGAGATGAGCTGAGGCAGACAGACTTTGGAAGTCCTCTGAGCCATACATAAAAAGGCAGTTATTCCAGAACAAGTGTCCATATGTCGAGTTAATTGGAAAAGCTCAAAGTAGTTGAACCCTTACTTACAATGTTGTGATTTATATAACGAACATGGAGGACAAAAGGTAGTGAGGGAAAAACCTACTTCTTATGGATCCAGTTACACATAAGTTCTGTTATGTCTGTTGGCAGGAGATAAATGATGGAAGTTTACAACAGGCATCATGCTACACTCTTTATTGATGCTTACAATAAATTGCTGCACATCTCCCATAGGGTGTTTTGAAGCAGAATTGCAGCCTGAAGATGTCTGGGAATGCATAACTTCATCTCAGGTTGGAGTTTGTCAGTGTTCTGTACACTTCAGAGGTAGTGGTACCTGTTTTCCTTTCTGAGGGCAAGTTGAAACGTGCCAAAGGTAGCTGGCGCTGCTGCACAGTTATTGTTGTTTGGGGTTGTTTTCTAAATTTCTAACTTAAATCTTCCTAAAATCTTGTTTCCTGGTTAAACAAATGTCTTGTGTACTTAAGAAATTTCTGTATGAATGTAATGTGGGCGTGTGCAGAAAAAAGGACCGTGATTGTCTATGGAGAAATGGTTTGGCTTCTCTTGCAGCTAATCAGATTTTATAGAGTAATAATTAGGCCATGTGCTAAAGTACCAGTTGTTAACACCTCCAAACTCAAATATTTGTCATATTAAAGAAGGGGGAAAATTGGTGAGCTCTCCATTAGGTGGTGCTGCTGGGATTGAAATATTTATATACCTAATGGAAGCAGGCTTCTGCCTAGAACTATTTCCATGTCTGTGTTTTTCTTTTGAAGGTCTTCTCTTTATTAAAAAAAACTTTCCAAAGGCAGGAATACTTGCTAAGGTATGGGGTTTTTTTCAGTTTTAAGTGATTAGATAAAATGCTAAAAAGATAGGCTGTCGCCATGGGAAGGAGGTATGGAAGGAATCAATCATATGCTTTTTGTGTGGGTGATTAGATTTTAGCAGCTGCCTCTGTTGTAGCTCTCATCTGTTCAAGTGTTGGCTTTCTGTTACATTCATACCCTGCTGCCATGTAGATGGGGATATTGTAGCATTAAAGAAATGCAGTCTCAAGAAAAATTTGATTTAAAAATCCCAAAATTAATTACTGTCCCTTGCAGCAAAAACGCTCTTGTGAGTATTTTGAGTTCCTGTGATTTCTTTTACCCTGTCTACTAGCATTTCATTTTAAAGAGCTGTATTTTAACTTAAACACATCATGATGGTATTTCTTTGCCTAAGGCCTGACTGACTAGTGACGTTAGGAAAACCTAAGGGAGCAAAGATGGTGCCTGCACACAGAAGGCACTGAGTACCATCTTAAATATGCTGTAGGTTGTCTCCCGTGGTGTGAAGTTGATGCGCAAAAAGTATGTGATCTTCCATATGGCTAAACTCTTTTTCTGCCAGTTCTACACATGACTTGGCATCTGGAATTGTACTAAACACCTGTGATTAGACCCTTGTCTCTCTCTGCAGTAGTTAGAGCTGAGATGCAAACTAAATTAAAAGTGGATTTGTTAAGTACTCCTTGCTGGTAGGATTGCTTCAAAGATAGCAGAATGAGGTTGCTGAGGTCTTTGAATTCTCCCACACCACAGGGCTGTAAGTAGAAAAAAACCCCAAACCCTCGTTTTCAGAAATGGTGTTGGCCAAGAGCGATCAAATTAGTCTCATTGGGTTCTCTTTTCATTACAGGTAGAAGTATTTTTAGTGTGATTTACAGAATCAAGGTAACTATAACCAGCTAGCAAAAAAAGTTTAGTAACATTAAAAAGCACTGAGCAAGAAATGCAAGTGATGCATTTTTTTCATAAGAAACTGAGACTAATCCTTTTTTCTTTCTTTTGAAGAAGACATAGCATAGCAAAAATCTACTTCTTGGAGTTGGAAAATTTAAATAATTTCAGATCTAGCAGGTGGAAGCCTAGCTTCACAGACTTGACCTGAGTTTAACAGCTGTTGAAGTGGTGTGAGAGAGCCAGTGGGTGTACATGCAATTTTCTCTTTTCAAAAGAGAAATAGAGAAGTTTGCAAAAATCTTTGTTGGCTTTCTAACCTTGGCCAGGATTAAAATGTGTGATTGTCAGATGCTGTTAGTTCCTCAAAATATAACAGGTTCTAGTAATAGGCAGGGAGATGGTTCTTCTTGGTCTTAATCATCTATTTTGGAATAACTCTGTGATTGATAACTGGAAAAATGAGCAAGTTGTCGTGTGAGGGAACTTGGCCATTAGCATTTTATCATTTTGCTAATAATAACTTAGAGCTTGCTAATCATAACAACCCTTAAAGGGGCAATTAAAAGATAGCAGCTGTGATGTGGTCCAGCCGTACCGCGTTGTACCAAACGTGAGCTTGTCAGTCCTTGGTTACGTGATTGGCTTGGTGAGCGAGGCCAAAGCCAAAGGTGGAAATGAATCAGGCAGGAAGAAAATTGTGCTTGGTCACCTTGAACAGAACGCCTTGATTCTGACATTGTCCAGGACAGCGTGTAGAGAGAAGGCTAATAGTATTCTGCACTGTCTTAGTAGAGATGTAAATATTAACAAAACCTAGCCTTGCATCTTCCCTCCTGCCTTGCCTTTCAAGTGGTGAGGAGACTAGCTCTGTTTAGAGACTAAGATTTGGTGATTGACTGGATTCATCACTGCATTTTGCCATGCTTGGATTCCAGATTGAGGAATAACTGTTGCTCCTACAGCCAAAATGGCATCCAACAGCATATCCCACTGCCATGTGGATCAGAGAGGACATAGTCAGGACAGGGATGAAGTGACAACATGCTGAGGATGTGTCTTGTTTATTTTTAGGTGAAGAAGGTAGTGAGGGGAGGCCTAGGTAGTGATAAGAGCAGGACTGTGATACGCCAACCAAAAATGAGTGGGATGGTGAAACATATTTCTGTTTAAAAAAAAGAAAAATAGTAGTGAATAAATGATCAAACATGAGATTTTGCATAAATGAAGGATTTTATTGGCACAGGTATCTTTTGGGAAAGGAGTACATGTTCCACACGCCTGTGCAAGAATTTATTGATGTACAGGAAAGCTCTTGATAACAAATATGGATGCCTGTCTTGAGTTAATAAATGAAATGCTAGAGCCCGATGTTAAGACGAGATGCAATGTGTCAGGCTTGATGCCGTTACTGACATCAAAATGAAATTGTGTATCTCCGTCACTCAGAGTAGGCCTAGAGCTGCAGAGTACTGGAACTCACTTTGTACCTTTAAACCTACTGTTTAATTCCCCACTGAACATGAGTTTTTTGTTGTCTGATGATGTGAACTGTAAAAACCAAGTCATGATTTTGTCATGATTTTAGGTTTCTGTTTGGTTTTGTATATTTTTTTTTTTTTTTTACTACCGCAAGCATAGTAGATTCCAAGGAAGAGGTGGGAAGGCCAAATAAAGATGTACCAATATCTTAATCTTGTAGTCACTTACCAGGGCTCAAGCATCAGAGCCTATTGCCAAGTAGTACACACATTAGGTAAAATAGAAACGAGCATTTAGTGTTTTAATAATGTTTCTGCATGGCCTTATTCCCTGTCAGAGCTCCCTGAGCCCTTATGATGCATTCCTTAAACTGATGTCTCTCTGTTTTTCTGGTCTCTGCTCATTTTCCTGTAAATAGGAATGTTTTTAAAAGTGCTTTAACATTTGGATACAAGTGACTTTTGAGGTGGTGTTTCCCTACAGCTACCCACATATCCAGATGTTCACTGCAAGAGTAAAGAGGCTAGTGTATAATGGCTGTAATTTAATACAGAAGAGTTCAGCTTCCATTGTTCTGGGCTGATGTAGGGTATTACTCTGTTTTCACTAACTGGGATAAGCGGTGACTTGGGATCACTCGTTTTGCAGATACCCACTGTGGTCAGTCAGTCCTCTTGGACAGTATCACAGCTTTGCTATGACTGTGGCAGAACTAGTTAGACAATCCAAACTAACTTTGGAAAAGCAGGCAGTATGAGAATTGAAATCTGGCTGAGGAATTTTCAGCATTGTTAGGTGGTAAAACTGATCTACTGCTGATACTGAATGAGGGAGAAATGCGTGGGGGAAATAGATGTTGCAGTGTTACACATTTTAAATGGATAACCACAGCCTGCAGATTGCCCAGATGTAATTGTTTCTGGTGGCTGTCTAAACGCAGGAGGCTTCAGGGTTGTCTCCAGTGTGTACTCACTCGTGGATAGTTGGACTGGAGGTGTAAAGTCTGGGAAGCCAATAGGTGATACAGGGGTCTTTGCTGCAGGCAGAGCACTGTGGAAAGACACAAGTGTCCATGAGAGAAATAGGAGTCTTTCAGGTGTGGAGTGGTGTTCTGCCTGCTCTCATCCTCTCCTTTTTCTCATTCACCAGGGGCCTAGATCAGGGGCTGGACTATAGGCTGGAACACAGCTGTTTGTTGCTGCTGCAAAGATTTCTTTTTCTAATTCATCCTTTATCTCTGGTCTAGGTTTTTTACTAGTATTTTATTTCTTGTGTGGTTATTTTGTTTTGTTTGGAGTTGTTTTTCTTTTTTCTAATTTGCACTGTGAGTTTTGTGTTTTGGATTACTGTACTGAGATTCTTTCCTGTACCACGTGGAGATACAGCTTTAGAAAAGAACTGCTGGAGCTTCTCTGCCGTTATGTTCCCGTCTGAATCGAGGCAGTGGGTTTTATGGTGTGACCTTAGCTTATGAGAGTAGCTCCAAGGGTTCTGAGCTCCGTAGGGCCATCTTGCAAAGTAGCAGATTAAGCTTGCTCCAGCATGATTTCCAGATGTTTAACATTGTAGGAGGAGCTGTGCTTGCTCTTGAGATTTGAGTGGAAGACCTGAGGCAGACCACAAATGTTTTTCAGGCTGTAGTTTTTTAGTAAGGCAAATGGGGAGCGCAGCCTGCCAGTTCGTGGAGGGTGAGGACTTACATCCATGTGTGGATAAAGATGGTGAAGTCCATGTAAGTACAGCACTGTCAAGACTGACCAGAAGAGTGTAGTTGCAGGTGAGGAGCAGTGTTCACTATCCAGAAAATAGAGCTCTGCTGCTGTTTGCTTTCCATGTGAACTGATGGACACCTTGGGAACTGTGCTGAGGACCCAAGAGATTGCTTTGGTAATTACGACATGGAGATGTTGCTTTTTACTTGAGCAGAGCAGCTGCATTGCTGGTCTTGGTCTGTATGTTCCAGGTGTAGAATTTAGGCCTTCAGATGAGTGAGTGCACCAGCAGATAACAGAAAGAAACACGCCTTTTGTTTTCTGTTCTGCATGTGCTTTTTTCTCTTTCTCCATAATTACAGGTTGGTTCTGTTGTGCAGTTGAGGCAGCCCCCATCACTAGGTTTCAGTTTAAGAGGAAGCATATAGTTACTTGAGTCAGAAGACCTTTCTCATTCATTCTTCTGTTGCCATCAACATGGCTTTTACTGTAAAATACATAGGTAAATTGTCTATGAGAAGAAAAGTGAGATGGGATGTCTTGATATACTGTGGGGGGATGAGAATGTTTCAGTAGGACAGAATGCTTTAGAAAGGATTTGCATCACCAAATGCAGATTAAAAAATAAGGACTACAGAAACAGTTGTTCATATATTGCATTATGGAGCGCCAGCACTAAGGGTTGGCTGAATATGAACTTAACTCTCTGTAGCTGAGCTTCTAATTGTGTGTGTCCCCCTGAATGCTTTGTGGCCTGCTAGGAAAGTTGTATTGCACTGTCATGGTAATAGAATTATACTACTTCAGTGCTAAAACAAGTGTGGTCTCTGCTTTTGAAACTTCACACAGTAGGCTTTACTTTATGAGCAGCTTCATAATTTAGAGTCTCTTTTATAACTCTAATCCTGATACTTGTGCATGTATGATCCATGACATTAATTCAAAATATTTACTCAATTTCCAACTTTCAAAAAGTTGTGTGAAGAAAGCACTTACTCTTAAGTATCATTCAGTATATTTTAAAAGCAGCAACTAAAATATAATCTGCATTTTTAAATCGGTAATTTTTAGCAGATTAAGAGGAATAATATAACCTGTGTACTGTTTTGAATTTACTCTTCGGTTTTTGAATATAATCCTTCAACTGTTATCAGCCCTCTGAAAACTGAGGAAAGATTCCTTCATTCAAGCTACTTGACTTTGTTTGAGTAAACTGGGTTTTATGCTGTGGTAGTGTTGCAGCATATTTTCCTTGTTAAAAGAAGGAACCCCTTTCAGTTCATTACTGACTAATGATTCTTGGCTCTCTTATTAGCTTTTAAAAGTAAAGTGAAAATGGAAGAACTAAGATGGTATCATGTTTTCTTGTAAATACGTTCTGACTGGCTCACTAATTTTCTACAAGAATAAAACTAGTTCCTTAAACTACTTCAGTTCTTAGTGTCACAGCTCAGAAATGGCAACAATGTGCTAACCAGAATTTTATGCTGGCTGGGATGTTTTAATACCATTTGGTGGTAGTCTAAAAGCTACCTCTGTTTCCGGTGTTCACATTTCCATCCTTTAATATCAGAGTGTAAGTCTTTCCTGTGCTGGGAAGGTTGAGGAACAGTAGCCAGTAAAGTTAGAGCTGTGTTGTGAAATGGAGCGTGCATCTCAGATAGTTTCTTTTCTTGGTTTTGGTTTAGGTTAACAGAAGTATCTTTACATCTTCGGTTTCTGGAAATTTAAGAACACTGTGAACCTCTGGCCAACAAAAATTTTCCCATTATGTAAAACATTCTTGTAGATATTGACTCACTGATGGTAGTGGTGACTTCCTCCATGAAGTAAACAGACTTTTGCGATGAATTTTCTAGTGAACTAGTAAGTCTCAGGGCAGCTTTTTGATTTGCTGTAGTTTGTTATGGTTTAGTGCAGCCTTTACCTACTATTTTTTCTTTTTTGCCTTCAGGCCTGTGAGAATTGTGTCTGTATATTAATAGGAGATGCTTGAAACCGACTTGACTTGTTTGTTTCCCAGCAGGAAAGCCTAAGTGCTTAGGCTTTAACTGAATCAAGACCAGCTCTCTGCAGTGGGAAACAATATATTAATCTATCGGAAGCACAGACTGCAGTCTTGTGTGTCACTGGGGTTTGTGTTGTGAATTTTTTTCATGTAAACAGGTAGGTAGGAACAATTCTTCTGCTGTGTATGTTTTTAATATGTACGTTGAGAAACCTCATGACAGTTTGAGTTGGGGTTTTCGTTGGTGGGATTTTTTGTGGGTTTTTGTTGTTTTTTTTTTTTTAGTGTCAGTATCATTGCATGACACTGTAAAGTACCTTGTTCTCCTTTGCGTTTTCACATCTTTAAGTTGGTGGTATTAGTGTAACAAATTGTCTTCAGTGCCTGGGCTTGGTTTAGTTATGAATGAAGGTGATACCTCAAAAGTCAAAACAAGTTTCATTCTCATTTCTATAAATAAACCCTCTTGTAGCATTGTTCTATCTCATTGTGTGTCTTGCACACAATCAGAATGGACTATTTGGCAAGTTCTGCATTCTGCCTGATGGACTTAAGTTGCATGATAGTGTATGAAGGCTTGGTTTTTTTGTTTCATCAGTTGTATTTGCAAGGAAGGTAAGCAAATTACTATCTCTGTTTCACAAAAAAATCTTTCCCTCAGATGTTTGATTTCAAATAGATTAAAAATATGATTAGAACTCATAGGTGGTAACCAGCTTCCTCAGTCAGCCACAACCTAATTTGAAAAACTGCATCTAACATTAGTTGCAAGAGGAGAAAATGTCCTGAATCCTTTAGAACAGTACCTTAAATATGTTTGGGGTTGTGCTTTCCTTCCTTGTTCCACTCTACGTTTTCTGGAGTTTAAAAAGAAATTATGCTTCTAAAAAAAAAAAAAGTTAGTCCTGTTTACCTTCAGTTTAAGCTTTAAATTAGGAATGGATAAAAGAAGTGAAACGTGCTCCTTTCAACTTCTTGACGTGAACATAGGAAATTCAGGTGAGTGATGGGGGTTGTGTCTTTGGAGAGGAGCAGCAGGGACTGGGACTATGTGGCTTTTTCCTCGGAACAGGTACAGCTTTATAAAGCTGGAAGGTAGAGAGGCTCTTTCAGAATTCTCTGGGGAAAGGAATAAAAAATGAGGCTTTTTGCTACACTATTACTAGACCATATGTTAAGCACTGTGACTAAGAACTTGTTGTTGGTAATAAATTATGTGAATTAATGATGCTGTTTATATACAGAAGTTCATGTTCTTGTCACAATAAGTTCTTTTTGTTGGTTCACATAACAGTATAACAAGTCCTTTTTAGGTTGTGATCTAGAAGTAGCATCTGAAGGGTGCAGGAAAAGAAGGTAGTCTGCTGGAATAATTGGACACTCTTTTGCCATTTTTCTTTTACTCTCCCACACAGGACCATGAACAATTTATGAAGCAGACTTGCTATCTTTCTGTAAGATTTTTTTTTTTTCCTTTGGCCATGTCTTCTAAGCTGGTGCTAAGTGTTTGGTGGCATTTTCCTAAGAAATGTTGTGTGCCTCCGTGCTGGTATGTGAATGCCTGCCAGAAAGCAACTAGGCTACATATGGCTGTCTTGAAGTAATTTTCACTGTCCTGAAGCAAAACAGGTTAAGAAGTGTTAAGGTGCTAGTCTTAGACTAACTACAGAAACCAAAAAACCCCTAAAGATCTTATTTTACCATTTATGTTTGGCTTTTAGGGGAAAGGAATATTTTTGGTCCTGCTTCTCCACAACTTTACCAAGATATAATTGTTTTTGTGTTCCTTATTTCTAGTTACTTTTTCACTTTTGACAGTTCCCAGCTTAAGACTGGAGTCCTGTTATACAAGGTAATACATATGAAGAGATGGGAACTTGGTAGGTGTCCAGGTAAGATCAGAGAAAGGGGGTCTGTTCCTCAACAAAGGAGAATAGAAATATGCAGAAGTCATGCAGAAAGTCTCTGATAGCTTATCTGATTTCTTTTTTCTGTTTCAAAGCCAACAGGCCTTCTTTCCCCTTTTCAAATTTGTGATCATGTTTTTAAAATGTTGTATGTCGTGTGGCCTGCAAACCAAGGAAGGGATTTGAAGCTGAAGATGACCTTTAGTGGTAAATTATTTTCAATAGATAAAAGTTTAAAATAAGACTAAAACTTTCTTTGGGAGCCTAAACTGGGTATATATTGTCCACTACAGGAATGTCAATGTTAATTAAGCCATGTTAGAAGAAAAAATTTAAAATTGCTGTTTCAGTGCATGGAACTCAGGAGCCCCTGCAAAGAGTAGGCAAAGGACTTGTGCACAGCTTTGAGAAGTTAATCTTCCTCCCATCTGTTGGTGGGGGAGTGGGTAGTAGTTGTGTTCATTGTATCTGAGTCTGTACCTATGTTGCCCATGATACTGGCCTTTTAAGGGGAAGGAAAATCTTGAAATGTGCCCCTAAAACCAGCCAGCCTTGCACTGCTTAGAGCCAAACCCCCAAAGGATGCGTCTAGCGCTAAACTCTCCCGTTTCCCTTCTGCTTATCCCCGTATAACGTGCCCTGGTTGCTGGCTACTGCCCCTCTCCTGGGGACTGCCCCAGAAGGTGGGGAGGTGCCAAGGGGCTCGGGGGGTTTCTGAGCTTTCCACGTCATTGCCAGCATGTGCTCAGCCCTGCCTGTGCTCCAGTGAGGCTGAACCAGAGGAGGCTGGGCAGGATGCTCCCCCAAGGAGGACCTGGATCTCCAGGAATAATAGATGGCTGATGGTAGGCAGCTGCAGTGAGCTAAAAGATCTGGCCTTGAGCCTGGCTCTGCAGGATGCAGAGGGAAGGAAGGGTGGAAAGCAGTGATGAGCTTATTGTTTCAAATGAGCCAACAACTCCCTGATTGACACTGAGGGCTCATCGTTGCTCCCTTTGCTCTTAAACGCAGCTGTGGAGAGTGGAGGGGGATGGAAGTAACTCAAATTGAAAATTAGACTTCCAGTGGCCAGAGAGGCAGTGCGCATAAATTAAGAAAAAAAAAAAAGGGAAAAATTCCATCTGAATACAAGAAAAGCTTTTGACTGGGGATGTGCTCAAACACTGCAACAGGCTGCCCAGAGTGGTGGTAGAGTCACTCTCTGCAGATACTCAAAATCCCATGGGTGACACTGCTGGGCAGCTCTGCCTGACCCTGCCTGGGCAGAAGGGGCTGGGCTGGATGGTCTCCAGATGTCCCTTCCAACCCCACCCCTTCTGTGAAAGCTTCTTTAATATTTGGATGTATTCTTTTGCTGCTGTTGTGGAACACTTGGGGAATAATTACAAATGCCCCTGCTGGGCACTTGTCTCACAAATGCTGCTGTTGTGTAATCACGGCAGTTTTAATTGTATAGAGAAGGCATCCAAGTGCTAAGTAGTTAATTGACTAAACTCCCCAATTTAAGCAACAAAAGCAAAAAAAATCTGCCAGTATCTCCCCCTTCCCTGAACCGAGAAAACACTGAAACACCCTAAACCTTAAAAGACTTTTTGGTTTTAATCCCTTAAAATATTATAGTTATGAGAATTAAAGGTAGCTTTATTATAACAAAATTGTTTATTATTTTTCCCTCATTCCCTCTAGTTTTGCCACAAAGTACTATCCTCAAATTATCCTGTGAAAAATGAAATAAAAAAGTAGGCAGGAACATGAGAGGAGGAGCAGCAGAGAAAATGCTAAGAGATCCCACCAAACTCTGCAGTTTATGTCTTTCAGCCCACAACTAGGAAGACATGAGATGATTTGAAAGAACTTTCCTGTATGTGAGTTTCTTTGCCGGGCTCTTTCTGCCCTCCCCCAGCTGCATTTTGTACAGCTCTCAGAAAGACTGCAGTGCAGTAGTTGGTAAGGAGGGAATTACTAGGAGGGAAAATCAAGCTGTGGTGGCTCCTCTTGCAGTGTGGTGTTGCTGAGATCTGCATTTTGGAGAAGGTAATGAACGGCTGCCTTTGGGTTTCCAGTTTGGAAGTGTGGAAGCTTGCAAAAAAAAGAATAAGTTTTCATTAAATGTCCCTAGAGTGTGCATGGCATGCTGGACAGCTGCTGAGCTTATCGATGCAGTGGTTTGGGGTTTTTTTCTTGATACAAAACACCTGCAGTTTCTGCCTAATACTTTGTTTTTAATCCTCTGTGCTCAGAGAGTGGAGAATAAGGTAAGGTACTTTTTGTTGCCTAACATATAAAGGATAATGGAAGTAATTTCTGTATGTTGTAGCATGCAACAATAACTGTGCTTGTTGGAAAGTAAAAGTTTTGATTGCCTTTTTTATTGCTTGTAATTCATTGAAATTCTTTGTAATAATTTCCTTGAATTATCTAGTGTATTCAAGTTGAGAAACAGTTATGTGTACTTCATTAGTATTAAAAGTTTTTTTTTTTTTTATAATCAGTTTTCTCTTTGGTTTTCCAATATAACACGGAATTATTTTCAAGAACAGTGTTCTGAGAATGTTCCTCTTTTTATGTTAATCTTAGGAGCTAAATCCCCAATCCTTTTTACGTCTTGCCAATATATTTGGATTTTTTTTTCATGCCAGATTTTTAAGGGCATAGCGCTGTAATAATGCTGCTCTTGAGCTGTGGAGTGCACTTGTTTAGTAAGAATGAAACTTTGGAGGCACCTTAGTTCTCTGTGATTTGGAAGGGTTTGGTTGGTATCTTGGGAGGGAAAGGAGAGGCTGAAAGTGCGAAACTCCCTGCACTAAATTTGGATTTATACCTAAGAATATGAAGGAGCAGTGGCCCAGGGTCATTGATGTAATTGGTGTCTGAACTCAGTATGGGAGTAAGAGTTTTAGAACTTCAGATTTTTGCTGAGTTAATATGTAAATGTTTAGTACAGAAATTGGTACTACTTTCATGACATCTGTAGGTATAATGGGCTGACTTGTAATTTATATACTGTTTTGGTGGGGAAAGCGTGCAGTTGCAGATCTCCTTTTTGTATGAGTAAGCATTTATTCCTGGAGTTTTCTCTAAATCTCAGTGCTGGGCTATTTTTCCAAGTAATATGTTTCTAGAATGAGCCAGACTGGGCTTTCCTTGGCCTGTGTGTGTTTTGCCAGAATCCGTAACCACTCATTAGCATGTCGCTTACTATGATTATGGTCCAAAGTTGCATTACTTTGTTAGTAGCCGTAGCCTTTCCTTTCCGCTTCCTGAGGACCAAAGGTGAATTGTAGCACGTGACTAAGATCAAAAAAAAATCAGAAAGCCACAAAACCCCCTGTATTATAGCTGTGGAAGTTTGTGGCATTCCTCCTGACTGGCTAAATGTTATCTTGGTCTGGTGTTACCAAGTGCCGCCCTTGAGCTGTGGCAGTGGGAGCGAAAGCCCGGCGTGCCGAGTCAGGTAAGCCTTTCCGCGGCTGCCTGACGCTCCGTAGCCGGCCGCGTGGAGCTGCTGAGGCTGATCCGTGTCCGCAGCCTTGTGTGCAGGGTGGCAGCTGGGAGCGCGCTGCCAGCCGGGCCCTCGGTGCCGGCCTGCTCCGTGCCGCCCGGGAACGCCGCTGCCCTGGCAGCGCGGAAGAGCCGCCCGGCTTGCTCTCAGTTCACGGGCGCTGTCGGGCTCCGGGGTAGGCGGGTGCAAAGTTCACTGGCAAGGGCTGAGCAGCTGGAATTCCTTTAAAATGTGCTTTGGCTCTATGTTGTACACGGCCAGGTGAGGTTACTGCCGTGCCCTCGCAAAAAGTTGGCCTTGACGTGTGAAGATGAGAGAGGCGGTGGGGGCTTCAGACTTCGTGTAGTGGTGACCTGGGCATTGTGGTAGCATGTCGTGGTGAATGAACCAACCAGGGGGCCACAGAGCCCAGAAAAAGAGGTTTGGTGGGCTGGTTTCAAAGAGTAAGACCCCCTTCTATGAAGATGGCTTCTGCCTTTGAATTCCTAGGATTCCTGAGGAGGGTTCGGTCTGCCTGACGGACAGTTGACAGACACCCCTTGTATCCCCTAAGGAAAGGTAGCCAGACCTTCCCCACCTTTTTTCTCTTCCTATAGGTCCCTGCTATGCCATCCTTGCCCCCTTCCCTGTATTCCTTTAAAAAGCCCCTCAATCTCTTATCTTGTCCTCTTCGCATCCGGTCCCCTCCGAGGGAGCTCCTACAATAAACCCTTGGAACACCGGCCGAAGGGCCTCCTCTGCTCATTTATTTCTGGCCATGCCTGGGCTCTCTACAAGCCCCAGGCACGCTGGGCTCCGTGCCTTCCACTGCTCGGGCTGGGAGGCTGGCAAGCGAGGCACCGAGGTGCCACAGGGTGTTCTCCCTTTGTGTTAAACACACCTGGACAAGCTGCAGCTATCCCAGCCCGGCCAGCGTGCCGACGTATTAATATAGTAGCATTTGTTGCATCTGAGCTTTACTGTCACGTTTAGGAATGCACATAGACAGAGATGGTTGAAGATTTGTATTAATTATGCTTTTGGACAGTTTTCTTCTTTTTCTCTGTGCTTGTGAAAATTCCAGGATCAAACACTTCCCCAAACTAAGTTGCTTGCTTCTAATGACCTCTTGGAATATTGTCACGGGGTGGTTTTTTTAAGAATCACTCTGCAGAACACTTAATTACTTTCCCAGAATTGGACTGATGTTTTCAAATGGAATTTTTCAGACTTTCCAAGAAAATGGCACTGCTTTGAAAATTTTTGTACAGTCTGTAATGACACACAGTGTATCTGAGTGGAGAAGTTTTTGTGTGTGCGTAAAAGCAGGAAGCATTAGCTGTGATTTTAACTGCATGTCCTCTTTTAATGCGATTTTGTCGTGAGTCCTTTGTGAGCAATAGTGGAGGAGAAGAAAACAGTGGTTTAAAAATCATGTTGATATGTTTTGTGTAGTATTCTTTGTTATTTATCTTACGTTTAGGTTATTTTTTAAAATTCGTCATTAAGAATTAGTTTGATGGTCTAATGAAACTAACGGAGTAACTTGATAGATTCTGCGATGACGGTTACGGGGTTTTTGAATGAAGGTAATGTAACTCAAACTTTTTCTTTCTTCAGGGCAAAGAAAGAAACCAGGCAGACTGTAGCAAAGCTCCCTTTATTGGCAAGAGTAAAGAGAACCCTATCAGAGCATTGAAAAAGCCTATTCTTCTTTCTTCTCAAGCTGCGGATCAAATGAGATTCAAATAAAACGAAGGAAATGTAAGCAATCAGAGAGTCTTCCAAATTTGGGGGAGGGCGGGGTGTTAGTGTGGGAAGAAGAGAAGTATACAGATTTGACCAAGAAAACCGTTGCATGGACTTTGGAAATCAAGAGCTTTTTTTTAAGCTAACAATTCCCTTTTTAATATTATAGTCTCCTCAGTTGTCTGTGAAGGAGAATTGTTATGTGAGAAGGAGCATAAAAATTCCACGCTGATGCAGAGTTTACCTGTTAGCAGGTAGTTAGTGAAGAGGTTAGAAAAAGCAGTGAGTAAGAGCAAAGGCTGGGCAAGAACTGTAAAGGATTTCAACCTTTAAGCCGTCCTGGCAGCAACTGTGATACTGAAGAGGTATTTAAATGGGAAAGGGTCCTGTAACCTGTTCTTAAGGTGAACCTTTTCTAAAGGTTAGAGCCCAAGAAAATACATACATTTAATGGAATGTTACTGTGGGTTTGGACACTCACCTTTAAACTTGTGATGCTTGTAACTTGACTTGTGTGTTGCCTGAAACTGTATTCACGTGTATGGCATGTTCTTTGGTGGCACCACCACTGCTTTCTGTGGCTCTGATATGGTAAAATCCTTCCTTTTGTTTTTAATGTAAGGTTTTTTTTGGCTGCTGGGAAACTTCTCATGTTTGTCAAACATGAAAATTGACAGCATTGGATAAACTCTGAAGGAAATTTATTTGGAATTACAGTTTGATATGCTTTCTCTCAAAGGTTTCTTTTGCCTTGTGTTTGAGTGCGTGGCTGAACTGGGCTGTACTCAATCCAAACTTCATAAGCTTGCTAGGTACTGGTTAGGAGACAAACTGCTGCTACATTTATTAAGGATATTGTGATTTTTTTTTCTTTTTTATTTTTTTTCTCCTAAAGCATGAATACTTGCATAGAAGAGAACATTTTACCAAAACAGTCTTATTACTGCCATGAAGTAGGTGCTTGGAAATCTGTTTTCCTTTGGTTTTAATTCTAGTCATGCACATAATATTTCCTCCTCTATGTCAAAAAGGTAATACAGTCTTTTGTGAGAATGAGCATTTATTGTGACGACCTTGGTGTGAATTTTCATGTGCAATCCTTTCAGCAATTCAGCATTGCACTGCTGGTGTGATGAAAAAGAGATTTTTGCAATATATTGTCCTGGCATCTGTGTTGTTTTGTGTTGTGCATAGAAGTAAAACTTGAATGTGGTAGTGGAGGTCTTGACTGAAATTACTGGTCAAAACTGAGCAGATGAGAGAAAAATGGGGCTATGTAAAGGAAAGTATATGAGTACAAAAAGTCTGTGCTAAGAGAGACAATCTCTTATGTGCCTATTATGTTCAGCTTAGGCCACTTTTAAAAAAAAAAAATCTGGAAATCGTTTTTAAAAACTGGATGATGACATATCATTAAAGATGTAAAATTTTCTTGTGGAGAGTGAGAGAAACTTAGGTTTGTCCTCTCTCAGCTGAACTTAAGAAGTGCATTCGCCTTAATTACAGCTGTTGCCGGCCCTCTGTCTTGTGTAAGTGCACTGATGAGGTCCCCTGTTTCACTGAGACACAGAGGCTGTGTGGATTGATAACAAAACCTATCCTTGTTCTAAAATGGAGTAGCCTTCACTGTAACTAATCACAGCTATCATCAGCACAGCTGTCAGTGAGTAAGTCTAACTCTGGTGCAGTCAATACCCAGGAGAATAAATTAGCAAAGTAGTAAAACCATATAAAGATAAAAATGCAGTGTGAGTTCACATATACCTAGTTTAATGATTTCTTTTTTTCCCCTGAATAACTGTCTTGTGAAATGGAAAATTATTTTTAAAAGCCCTAAAACAAAGAAAACCCACTTTTTGATGCTAAAACACTTTTCTAACCTGTAGAACTGACTGTTCTAAGATAACACTAAGAATTTGGTGCTCTTGGCCTCAAAATAATTGCTTGTAAATTTTGCAGATGTATAGAGAAAGCAGGAATCATACTTAACAGATGCTTTGGAGCTACCTTCTCCCCTGCTCCCCCCTCTTTTTTTTTCTCCTGCCTATCTACTAGTGTATTGTAGATGCTGTATAATCATGGAAAAGAATTCCAGGAACTGATCTGAGCCTGGCTAGATGCATCCACATTACAACATTTTTAATGTATTTTGTGACTTCATGTTATATCGTAGGAAGTGCATTTATATATATTCTGAATTGGATTAAATTTGACACTCCTTTGGAATCTTCTAAAGGCAGCCATAAAAGAACTTCCAAAACAGTGTGAACCAACTTGAAGAAAGGACTCTTCACAGAAGCTTTTATAATGTTAAGGTGGTAGTTCTCCTTATATAGAGAGATGTAGGTTTGTCTTTAATATTGTACCTAGTGTTTTCAGATCCTAAAATTGCTTCCTGAGATAATACAGCATCGGTGTACAGTTTAGTTGGAAAGTATCATGAAAAGAAAGAATCTCTTATGACACTTATGAAGTGTGGGCAAATGATTTCTGCTGATCCAGACTTCTAGGAGGGTTTAGAATGGTGACAAATCTCACTAGGAGAGTCCAAAAATAATACTTCCTGCTGGTGTAGAACACTTCAGGCCAAGGATGCTCTAAAAGGTAAGCAATGTTTTGCTTATAATACAATTTAGGGAGAAACACAGTGGCAAAGTCTTAAAATTATGTAGCAATTCTGTAGAATTGGTGGGAAAAAAATCCAAACCACTGCTGTAATACTGGAAGCTTCATTGCCTCGATACATGTTATTTGCAAAAAGAGTGCAGCTCTTCCCACTGAAGTGTCATTAGCAGTGCAACATCCTATAAGCTCTAATCTTAGGACTTAAGCCACTTGCTCTATCAGTGAGTGTCCTCTGCATACTTTTAAATCTGGCATTTGCTCCGGTTGTAAATTATTCTTTTCATTCTGCATATCTTGACTGTGCATATGTGAATCTTTATAACAAGCAGATAATTCTTTATGAGCATTAAATTTTCAAGGAATCTGAGTATTCTCATTTAGTTTCTAGTGTAACACCTGGAGGCTTTCAGGTTTGAATTTTCAAAAATAAAAATGCATGTTTAAATGTTAGATTGCCATTAATACATTAAACAGAATTGCTTTATTAAGTATTTATTTGGTAGAGGTGAACATGATTTCATTAATATTAACTAAAGAAGCCCTCAGGCAATAAGCATGTAAAAAGAATTTTCAACTAAAAGTGTCAACTTCATATTCTAAATCTGAAGACACATCTCTTTAAGGCCTTGTGGATGGTGTGAAAGCACCAGTTTTAATGTGTTTCTGAAGCAGCAGCAGTTCCGTACAATTTTACCAGAAGTTTCTTTGAAAGGTTGCTATTGCTTGTGTTAAACTTTTTTGGCTGTGTAACAGTGATAAACACTTGGTTCTGGGTAGTGATGTGAAATTCAGTCAGAAAAAGTTATCAATTACTCTTACAACCTCCACATTAAATACGTTATAGAAGGATACCATCCTGATCGATTTTTGTTAATTCTCTTAATCCAGTACAAGGGCAGCCTTCCAAGGGACCTGGGCTTTTCTGGTCCTTAGTAGTACCCTGTCTGACCCAGGGCTGTAGAGATGGCGTGTTCTTAAGTGATATCTATTGATCTGAAACCTCCAGAAGTGCAGTTGGTGTAAACCTGCACGCAGCATATAAGACACTTAAGGCTGACAAGACAAAATAACAGCATAGTTTGTTACCTGGCAAAGTAATCACAAAGAAGAGATAGAAACTAGGAGAAACTGTGGGAGAAACTAGGAAATTACATGCAGGTTGCAGGTAGAAGAGTCTTTTAATGACACTTTACAGCTGGAATAATGAATACTGCCATACACCAGCAGGCATTTGTGTCTTCCATGGACTTGGCTTTCGGTAGCACTTTCCTAAAGTCTGTGTTTACTACAAGAGGAAGCAACATGCTCCTTCCTTTCTTACATTGCTGGGAAACATGTTTTGTGAATCTGAATTTTCAGTTAGGGAAGACAGCTTCCTCCATGAACACCTTAATAAAGGTAAGAAGTGCTTTAGATAGCAGTAAATGTGAAGTTGTGATTATGAATACTATGACAGGTCTGGATAAAGGGTCTGTGACTCTCTGCTGAAAAGTCAACTTCAGTAATACTTTTTTCCTAGAATTGTAGAAACTGGAATGTACTTGAGTATAACTAGAAATTGTAGCACAAGTGGTTTAGAGCATTGTAAATATTTTTGGTGGGTTTTTTTCTTTCTTCCAGATTCTATTTACAAATGTGATTTTTTGTTTTGTTTTTTTTTTCTCATCTAATAGAAAAATCTTAACAAAACACCCACATTTTTCCCAAACTCCAAGATGCTGGTCATAGATAATACGATCTAAACAGTGAAATGTGCAGTGTAGACATTGAAATTACTGAAGTTAAACCTGCTATTGCTTCATTAAATAAGTGGACAATGTTTTTCTTTCCCTCACATTCTGATAAATAATAAAATACAGGCAAATGAAAAGAGAGTTACTGTTACCCTCTTTTTTCCTTTTCCTTCCTGGATAAGAAGCAATGGATTCAGACAAAGCTGAAGACGTCATCTAGAATGGTGGGAAATTTCACTTAGGATTAGTGAGTGGTTGAATTCTGTGCATGAATAAATGTCTTCCATGCAGTTTAGTATCAAATAAAATATTCTGACGATGTGACATGCCGTGTTAGTTTCTAGAGTTTGATTAGTATTTAGGGCAGTGTAAAAAACTATTTCTTTCTTACCTGTGTTCATAGTATGCCATGTTCATTGGGATGAAATGGAAGAGCAGGAAGTGTTTTATGAGAGTGAGTTAATTTCCCTAAAAGACAGGCTAGGTAGATTTTTTTTTTTTTTTTTTTGAGTTTTGTACGTAGGCTTAGAAAAGTTACTTTAGAGTGGAAAGAGCTTCACGTGGAAGTGAGAGCCTGTGCTTTCACTTTTCTGGTATGGTCATTTCTAGTTCCACAGCACTTCATTTCGGTGTTGAGTTCAAAACGTGCCAAGCCATACTTGAAGTTGCGTTCTGTTTCATTTACCAGATTCCGCTAAACTCTGCTGTGTTCAGAATTTCCTGGGAGGACTATTTTTGTTAAAGATGAGCTGCATTTAATGATGAATTAAGTAGCATCTTGTAGGTCTTCTTGAGAAGGCAGTTTTGCAGTAATTATTCGTAATAAGCTTCATGAAGTGCTTTGGGTTTTTTTCTTTTTATTTGCTGGTCTCTGACACCTCTGCCTTCACATACTTTCTTCCAATTGTAGAAGATGAGGTACTACCTGTCTTATTTTTTTACCTCTGCTGAGATTTCAAGGCTGGACTCATTAAGAGAGAGCGTAGATGTACTCTGTCAGGAATTGGCAATGCAGAAATATTCTTCATGCACTTGGCAGACAGCAGTTTAGCTGGGTAGACTCTGATTTGAAGAATATCTTCTGGTATTCAGATAGACTTGAAATTTTGTTAGATTTGAAGCTGAGGATCTCTTCGACTAACAGAATGGAAAGAGTAGCATTGATTGGTAGGTCTTGGTTTAAGAACAAAGAAAAGGTTGACAAAAATACTGCAGTAATTTTTTGATTCCTACTTGGTGATTTCAGAGATGAAGAGACTTTGTTGTCTTAAGTTGCTGTAATTGATAAGCAAGTTGTTCCTGATAAATCATGCAGCAGAATTTCCTTGAAGGCACACCTTGGGAGGAAAAGGGGACTGGACTAGGTCACTAGGGGATGAGACATCATTTTCTAGGGTGGGTCAGAATGTGTGGGTCAGAATGATTGGGACATGCCATCTGCCTTAACCCTTGCTGATCCTTGCTAGGATTTGTCATGGCTGGTTCAAATGCACTGTTGCTCAGTTTTAGCAGGCAGAAGTGGGAAACATAGTGAGCAGTTGGGCTTTTAGGTGTCTGTGATTTGACACTACCACTTGTATCTTGTGAACCAAAGGCTTGTGTGCTGTGTAACAAAAGCAAAGGGAGTGTTAGGCTTGCTGTAAAACAGGAATTGGAAGAAATCTGGATTGATGGAAATAGCTTTCCATAAAAACAGAGTATTCCAAATGCAAATATAAGCTGGTTTTTCTTAGTTCTCTCTTCAAAGCACATATAAAACCATTTTGAAAGAAGAAACTTCCTTTAATTTCAAATATGATGATTTTCATTGCGTTTCATTGGAATATTTTATCTGAGTATATTTCTTCTGTGGTAGATAGAACTTTTCCTTTGTAAACAGAGCCAGAAGTTAAAAAAATCAAAAATTCATAGTGTTCATTTACTTCCCCCACACAGGACTGTCATATGTATCTCAGTCATGGACTTCCCCTAAACAGCAGAGGAAGAGATTAAAGTATACTTTGTTCTGTGATCATCTTTTGATCTTTCCTGTTTTTTATCTGCTTCTGCTAAAAGCCTGGTATAGAAATACAGATCACAGCTGGGGTTTAACTTCATAGGTGAAATGCAATAGCTTTGTCTAGGGGTGCGTGAGAGAAAAGAGAAAATGTGCAGGAACCTGAATTGGGATTGGAAATGCAGAAGAATACTCATTGCGAGCTTGGACAGCATTTCTCTTATCTATTGTCTTGTGACCCAGGCTTTCAAAGTTTAAGAGGTCTTTTGATTTCTAAAAGATACTTTGGATTTCTTGCTCTTCAGATGACTTTATGCTGTATTTTGGTAGCACGGTGAGATTAGGAAGTAATTACTGAGAGCTGGAGATAGCAAGTGTAAGTCAAAATACAAACACTTTGTTTTTACTGTTGCCTCAGGCTTAATCTTAAAGCTGTTTTGCCAACCCATGTGTCATGATTCAAAGGAACACTGTAAACGTTCAAAAAAGTAAGAGTTGAACATAGTGTCACATAAAAATCAGTTTTCCTTCATTGCACTGACTTACTTTTTCTGCTTTCTTTTTTTAATAAAAAAAATCTAAGCCCTTTAAAAGTTGTGGGTTTTTTTCCTCTCCGGTGAAATATGTGTTAGACTAAATGTTAATCGTATTCAGCATATTATTGGATAGTTACTAAAAGTGTTAGTCCCTGGTTTCTTGGGCATTCTGAACTATGTTAATACTTTGTTATTGCTTATAAATATTACTATTCTAACCTCCTAGTGCTGATGTAGTTACTTTCCCAAACTATCCTTTATTTAGAATCTAGAAGTTTGTTGCACTGAGCAGGAGGGAGTATACGTTAGAGCTCTTCTCATGACAGCATAGTCCAGCAGACTCGCTAAATTGAGGTCCCTTCTACTGGGATGCTGTTTTGTTTAATCCTCTAAGACACTTCACATGGGTGTGTAGACTCGTTTTTGAAAGAAGCAGAGCCAAAGAAAGTGATAAGTTAAAAGAATAAAACAGCGTAAAACATAACTAACTTTCAGCTCCTCAGTCATCTTGTAAACTAGAACATAGGAAATACACAATGTTTGTGATTCAAGTGACACCCATGATTGTTCTTTTGCAAGGATATCATGATAGCATCTTTTGATTATGCTTCTGATTTTCTAGGTCAGATAGGAAAAGAAGGAATAGCCTGTACCTTCCAAACCAAAAATAGTTTTGCTATTTGTTCAATAATTTCTACAGGCTAGAGCCTGTGGTGTCTGTGGTGAAATATGGTTTAACAGGCCGTTTTGCTACCTAAGAATATCACATCATAATTGCTACAATAAAAACTCTTCACAGGAGGGTGTTAAGTGCTGGGAGAGGTTGCTTGGAGAGGTTGCAGTTTCTTCACCCAGCTAGTTTTGAAAACTCAGCAGTGGACAACCTGACCTGACTTTGAAGATGGTCTCCTCTGAACAGGAGGCTGGGCTGGATGACCTCCAGAGGTGCCTTCCAGGCTCAGCAGCTGGGATACTGCATTGATGAGTGGCTGTGCAGAGCTTGCAAATGGCAGAAGCTTCCTGTGTGGAGAATACTCAGTGCATGTCTTCTGTGTGTTTTCACATGTTTGTCCTGCTTGCTTTATACCCAAGCACTGATTTTTCCTGTTGGTCTTCAGCTATTCTATAATATGTGTGATTTCCAGGTGTTCTTCACAGCAAGGAAGGTGCATGCTTATGAAATCATAGGGCAAAGTTTATACTAGTTAAAATAGCCTATTTATTTTAGCACAGAGAAAAAGAAGTTTTAAATATCAGTGCTGCTTTCATTTTTGTACAGGAATTAGACTTAGGATTTGAGTGTATATATAAAAGAAGGTGAGGAGTGGTCTCAAATTTCTCGCTGTGTAAAGTTGTATCAGCGTTGGTGACTTAGCAACCCCTCCTTACCCTCCTCAGAATATTCTCTCAGAGCATGTCTTGAAAATACCTAAACTTCTGGTTAGTCGGTCCTATATACATGTATGCTTTGGAGAAATAGTAGACAGCACTTCAAGCATGAAAAATGCATGGAGGTAAAAATAAATAAATCAGTAGTTCCCCTGTGCAAACAAGAGAAGTGGAAGTGCCAAGACCTCTGACCACACACAAAACAAATTTGATGGATGGTCATCTGCTTTCAAACCTGCCACTCCAGTGCTGCCTCAGTCATGGCCTGAGTCTTTCCATGGAGTGATTCAAGCCATTTGTATTTTATTTTTCTGTTGTTCAGCGCCCCTGCCCAGACCCAGCAGTGGGGTTTTGCCAGAAGGCCAGGCTGAGGTGTGGTGGATGTTGTGAGAATGATACTCCGCAGTAGCACCCCTTCGCGCTTGAGAGCTCCAGAGTCAAGATTCCCATGGCAGCCTCCCTGCTCAGCCTTATTTTAATATTTTTTGACATGTGTGCCCTGAGTAAACTGATAATACGTTGTCACCAATATACTGCTTTCAGCTTGCATTACTGTTTGAACAAGACATCAGGGTATGACAATACATACTGCATACTATAATAGCACTTGGAAGCAGAACCAACTTGGAAGACTTGTCTAAAAATGGTGCAAGAAAGATGGACGTTCTTTTCAGTATGTGTTAGGAATTTATTAGAAGCTATAAAGTGCTGAAATACAAGGCAGAGGAAAAGTTCAGATTGTTTTAATAATTTAAGATAAAGATTTCTGTGTGGTAACTTGAAGCAATAATTCTTGATGATAGAAAGCAAGTGAGCTGGAAAGACTGAAGATCTGGAAATACCTCTGTGGGTACCTGGGTATCTGGCTCTCTGAGGATATCCTGTGGAGTATGAAAGAAAATTCTGTGAATAGCAGTGAAACTGATGAAATCTCTTTTCCTACTAATCTGTGTTCAACATCCCTTTTTTTAACCCTACTCCCCCCTCCTCAGGAAAAAAAAAAAAACAAAACAAAAACCCAAAAACCAAAAAAAAACAACAAAAAACCAAAAAAAGCACAACCAAACAACAGAAACCCCTAAAGCTCCAGCCCACCCCTGCTTTTATGGTATAGGAGGAGACCAAGGCCATGAAGCTTGGTGGGACAAGAGGGAGCAGGTGTTCTTGGCTGGTTTGGCTCTGTCTGTGCGCTGACTGGCCAATAGACCATGGTGGTGCACTTTTGTAGCCTCTTGCTCACTGGGACTTAAGTTTCTCTTTCTGTTCTCCTCATAGCTGCTCATTTTCATGAAAACTCTGTCCAGTTGTTTCCCATGTGGTTTTGGGAGGCTGAGAGGAGAGACAGCACAATCACAAGCCCATATCTCATTAAAAGCTAGACTGAAAAAATACACCCCAGGCTACCCAAAAAATGACCTAGTTAGGATGAGATGCTGAAGTTTGTGTGCTTTTACACATTTTAGATACAAAATTTTTTTGAAGAGGAAAGGTCACTTTTCTGCTCTGATCTTAAGCTCCCTGTCCCACTTTAGGTTTCTCTTTCAGATCTTAATTTAGATATTATGCATGTAGTGCTGTTCTGTTTGAGGCACTCCTGTTCTCAGTGCAAATTGTAATTTGATCAAAAAGCTTTGCTGTCCTGTAGTAATAACCAAATTAAACTGCGTCATGCATTATTCTCTTCAAAGGTACTGTAATGAAAACATTTATTTCTAATAGCTTTTTGCTCTTTTTGAATTGTAAAATTTGGCAAAAGTTTATTTGCTTCATATTGTCAATATATTGAAACTGTCTTCATGCAGAGCTTTCTAGGTTCCAAATCCCATGGTACCTAGTGCAATCGAATTTTTAGGAGTGTTTTAGATTTATATAAGAGTTAATTTTTTTCTGTTTTCTTTAGGATGCAAATTGATTTTCAGTGTTTATAGAAGCTGTATTGTATTTCTATGTCACAAAGTGGGTTTATTCCCAAAGAACAAATCATGAAGATACGTGGTTATACAGAACATCAATGCAGATATTTAGGATGTTTACTCTTTCTGCAGTGAGAACAACATCCTCGCTTAAATAAGGAGAGCGCAAAATGCCTTTTGTTTGGGAATTCCCGTGCTTCCTAATTCTCGGAACAACTTTGTGGGTAAACCTGCTTTTGCTTCCAGTTTCTAGGCCTCTGTACTAAAATTAATATTAGTTAAGCACCAACAAATTGTTCTGACCTTTGCTGCAGTATATACAGCCTGACGTTTTAACTGAGGTCCAGCCTCAGTTGCTTGAATACCACTTGTGTTGAACAAGAGTAGTGACCAGACTGGAGCAAGCAGTGCCAGTGTCACCCTCCTGATGGCCAGGACAATGCCCACTCAAGTGTGAGTATTAGCAAATGCTGGCTGCAGGAGAGATGGCTGAAAGAATGCAAGCAGCAGCGGACAGAACCAACCTCTGTCACTGTGCCTCTTTTTTTATGTGCTTATCTGTCCTGAAGAGTGATTGTCCAAGGTTTAACAGTTTTAAAAGACATCTAAAAGTCATATTCTTTTGTTGTGATGATCTTTCCCACAGATAAGAAACTGGAGCATAAGAACTAGCTGGTGATTAATTAGGCATTAAGATTTAGCTTGCTGAACAAGAACCAGAGTCTTTGGCTGGATGGCAGCTTGCCATGCCTTCAGGAATCAAAGGCCCTCACCAGAACGAGCCCAGCTGGAATGTCCTAGCCAGGCTCCTCTCCCTGCTCTCTGGAAGTATGTTATCTTCACTGCCATAAGCGCGGAGTGTCTTACTGAGGTGTGACTTCAAAATTGCTTCTTGTTGGCAGTTTGAAACATGATTATGGGGGAATAATCTGAGTCCTGCTGTTAAAGGTTCCTGAAAAGGAAGAGAAGCCGTTGCAGATGACACCCTGTAGTGGCATGGGAACCATAACAGAACGCTGTTTGCAAAAAGGTGGCAGCTGAAATGTTTGTATGATCTGTGCTTGTGTTCACCGTTGGTCCCACATGCAGGTGTAGGAGCATGTAACTGATAGGCAGGAGGGCAAAGCTCTGTGCATACAGATGGACAGACATCACTTCTCCGCATCCCCTTGTTAAATATAGCTTCTTCATTGGAATAAGGTTGTGGTGGTCTTGGAATAAGGTTGTGGTGGTCTTGTAAGCTCAATGCTTTTGTATTTTATGATAGTACTTCATGAATGGCTTCCTAGTTTTGCTGCACAAGAAAATGCTGGCATTCAGATTATTATGGAAGAGAATTCCTCACCAATCTGGCTACACTGTTGCTGAGCTTGTTTAGCTTTTCTGGTCTGACATACTTCTTCATAAAACAAAATACAAAACCCAAGGCAGACAAATCTGACTGTTAGGCATATTGCATAGTATGTTTTATTTGTCATTGTGCTTTCTGCTTGCTTTCTGTGACAAGATACCCAAAATGCCAGCTCCGAAAGTGGAGTCCTGTGGCACCCTGTGCAGTTTATTCTGGTGTGAAATCTCTCTTGACAGCTGACAGTCCAGCCCAGAGCAGTTTCATATCTCTGTGAAACTCTCACCTGCTGCTCATTTGGCATTCGGTGCTGTCTGTGTTAAGTCTTGAATATTCTCCCTTCACCCTTGCCTGCCTCCTTGTGACTAATTATTCCGTTTCCTTGAAGAAATCATACCTTTGGAAGACTTCACATCTCTAATAATCTTCAGCTTCTTTTTGTTCAGAAGAAACGTAATGGGGAAGGAGACATTCAGTAGTTGTGGACTGTGACTTGCAAGTTTGGGAACTTTGTTCTCTTTTGACTTGCCAATTCTCCTGTCAGCATCTCTTTTAGTACCTCTTTTTCTATATTTCTTTTGTGGGTCAGAAGCAGATCATGCCTTGTTTTTTCTGTCATTTTAAGGAAATCAGTGTTCCCTGTGTTGTTCCTACAGATCAACATGCTTGAAGTTGGCTTTTGACTTCAAGAATTGACAGAATAGTGAAGGTCTTGATTATGATTTAAAAAAATACACAGCTGCAGAGTGAAAAGAGGTATTAGTATCTATAAATTGAGGAACTGAAACCTTTACAGATTCCTAAACTGCAAGTGCCAAATGAAGGTTTTCCAGTCACACATAGGAAGCAAGTCCATAGGTAGCTAAGTTTCAGCAGTCTGGATATTTAAGGAGTTGCACTTTTTTCCATATCTTGCTAATCTTTTCTCTTACAGCCACAGAAGAGTGTCAGGTCTTAAGCTCATGGCTTCATTTCCCCATGTCCAGGCACTGATGTACAGCAGCAGCAGTCACGCTTGGGCAGGCTCTAAATCTAGACTACTTTTGTAAGCTGCTTTCCTTTCTCATTCAGGGGACTTCTCTGAACCTCCTCGTCTGAGTCATGTTCTCAACATCAATCTCGTTTCTTTTGTGCTGGTTACAATCTCGAGTTGCCTCTTCAGTGTCATTATTGCCTGCTGGGTTTTTATGCTTGCTGGTGAAACTCTAGCTAAGGTCTGAAATAATCTGAATTTCCTCATTAATGAGAAGTGAGTTGCTTTCAGTTCAGCACTGACTTTTCAGTTCTTTCACATATTGTTTTATCAAGACATAAGTCTTTTCAGTCTTGAAGAGAAGACAAGGAGTAGACTAACATTAATTCAAATTATGGATCAGAATTTACAGAAGCTTTTCAGTTCATAGAACCTGTTGTATTTTTTTTCTTTTTTTGGGGGTGTGTTTGTGTTGTTTTGTTGGTTTTGAATAAGATATAATCACTGGGTCTGTGTGCTGAGTTATGGGAATGGTTTCCTTGGGCTCTCTCTGAGTTTGATGGAGATCAGAGAGGCTTTCTCCTGGGGAAAGGGGCAATGAAGTGAGAATTCTTCACTCAGCACCTCTACTCTTGCTCAACTGGTGTTGTAAAAACATGAAATGGTCTCAGCATTGAGTCACGATGATACTTTTGTTTCTGTAAATAATGGCATTAGAAATCAAAGAAAATTCCATACCTGTTTAGTGTGCATGGAGAATTCTGTACCAAAATTATAGATGCAGAAATTATCTACAAGAAAATATTTTTTGCATGCATTACAAGTGCATGGTTTTGGGCTTCGTGAGGGAGATAAGATATCACAAAAACCGTGTATAAGAGGGTTTGTGTATTTGGAATGTGAGGCATTTGACTGCCTTTGTGGTGTTTGTGGACATACTTTGAGAAGTGAACTGGGCCTCATGTCTTCATTCTGCTTCTTAAAATTTGAATTATAACTATATCAGTTGAGGCAACTGCAGAGCAGTGGAATAGGTTTATATCTAAAATACCAGTTAATGTGGAGGGAGAATTGAAGTTTGCTTTCCTCCTGTAGATAGCCAGACATTTCTCAGAGGTAAATAGGTGTTGTATCCTCCAACTGGGCTTTCTCCTCTATATGCTGAAGCTTTCTAAGAGCAAATCTGTGCTTGTTTGACTACAAGATTAGCTAGGAAATGATTGAAAACACATTTTAAAACTTAACCTGGGATATTCCTCTGTTGCTCTGCTGATTCTTTGTGTGCTGATCTAGAAGATGGATTGTCCAAGATAATAGGTACTGTAATTTACTCTTCAACTGGATTAATTCTTTTCTCAGCTACCTGTCAGTTGTGCTTAGCCCTGGTAAATTAATCAAATGGCCCCGTTACATAGGCCCTTGTCTGCTGTCAGTCAGACTTTGCTGAGCTGCTCTCTTCAGGTGAAGATGTGCAATGAAAAGGTTGGAAAGTAATAAGTAAAACCCTTTTGTGGTGTCGTAAAGCAGACTTAAAGCAGCGTGTCTTACACTTTGCTTTTGCAAAGGGATAGACAGGAAAAGTTATCAGGGGAGCTGGGTAGGCTCTGGGTACCCTGTGTAGGGCACTGGTGGTTGTGTGCTTTTGCAGTAGCATTTGAGCAGAATCACATGCAGTACTGTACCAGTGCACCTTCTTCACCACACCTCTTGCTGCCTCTCATGGTTGGATTTCAATATTAAGCAATACTTTTCCAAGAGAGACGCATAAAGATATGAAAAAATCCCTTATGTATTCCTAGAGTGATGGTCATAATTAACACTGCATTTTCAGGAGCAAGTTTTAATTCTTTGCTTCCTAGAGCCTTTGAATATGTAGAATATTTTACAGATTTGCTATGCTTAATATACTCAGGCAGTAATGTATGTATTATGTTCACATGGTGTGGATGGACACACATCTATTCTTGATGCTTTCTGATTTTATGTGGTCTCTCAGATGCTCTGTTTGTTCTATTTAAATGGCAAAAGAGGTCCTCATTTCTCAGTTTTTCTCACTTTCGATTCACAGAAACTATCTTAGAGCATGGACACCAGTAAGAAGTCAGAACCCCCTTTATCTGTAGAAATGGTACAGCAGAGGGCCAATCCTGACCGCAGTCCGTCGGCATCCATCTATGTTCCAGAGCAAGGTGGCTACAAAGAGAAATTTGTGAATGCCGTGGAAGATAAGTACAAATGTGAAAAATGTCACCTCATCTTATGCAATCCTAAACAGACTGAATGTGGACACAGATTCTGTGAAACCTGCATGAACGCCTTGCTGAGGTATGTTGTTTGTTCTGATAGAGCACGTTGATACCTGTAAGTGTAAACTGTTGACATTAGTGTGAGCACCATCATAGCTTTAGGAATATATTGAGCCTTCCACTGTTGCTTGCTTATTTGCTGTCCATGTGGTGGTGCCAATGTTTGTGCTCTACACTGGGTCAGGGTAAGACAACTGAGCTTTCCATCAATATTGTTGGAACAGTTGTTAAGGTGGTGTAATCCTGTGCAGCAATGTGTTAGGTAAGAGTTTCATTCCCTGTGGAGGCCAAATGGAGTAGCTGCTTCACAACACTTCTGACTTGGGTAGTCTGGTGTCAAATAGAGTAAATTGTGTCTGTGTGAGGAAGTGAGCTTGCACACGTTGCTTCAAGTGGTGATACCTAACCTGGCTGTGGACCTAGTCTTAGAAATGGGTAGTGGGACCCTTGGATAAATGTAACTGCTTGTAGAGCAGTTTTCTTTCAGCCCTTCCAGCTGTTTGTTATGGGACTTGCATGTTCTGTGGATTGCAGGAGGGTCAGAAAGGCTGGCTTTTCTATTATTGAGATGTTTGGGCCAGAGTGCAGAGAGGGTAAGTGAATGATATAGATGTAAAATGAATGCTGAGAGGTGCAATCTTTCCCTGTCTAGATAAGAATAAAAGTGCAATCATTCAGGGAGTATCTAGGTTTTAAGAAGTACCTGTGCATCAGTAGATTTCTTTGCCTCTCAACTTTGGTACATTGCTGCTGGTTTTAGTCAATAGTGGGACTTCAAAACTTGGTGTAATGTTTGGAGACCATTCAGCACACTTTCATCTCCTGGGGTACATAAGCAGTGAAGACATTCGTTTACTACTGGAAAAGCAGAAATACAGAAGATACTTGGCTCAATGAATGTTGCATGCTGGACTACTGTCAGAGAGAGCATTTGACTTTGGAAGCCTTGGCGATCTGTTTACTTTTTGTGACCACTCTGACTCTAGATGCTGGTTTATATGTCACGTGGAAATACTGTAATCTGATATCTGATACTTGGATATATAAGTCAAGACTACATGCAGCATGGCAAAAGAGTATGAAAGTTATTACAATACTCTGTCTCCTGATAAAGAGTGATCTCTGTACTGGGCAAACACAAGGGTCCATAGCTCATTAATGCACTCCTGCAGGTTTTGTGCCTACAGCATTTCAAATTTAAAATAACAACAAAAAAGCCCACCAACTTTTCTTTTGATACACAGTGTCAAGTGAGGTGTGGTTTTTATTTAAGAAATGCGGTTATTTCTTACTCAGTAGGTGTTTTTGAAAGACTCTTACGTAGTTAATAACAGTGACTGCAAAAAACCAAACATCTGCCATGCTTGGGTGTGCACAGGTGGACAGAGCAGATTCTTGACAATCTAAGCAGTAACAATTCTGGCATTGCTGGAGTCTGGGCAATTTTCCTTCCCTTCTGTGAGACATGCACATGTGCTTACTACAGTGCAGCTAGAATATGTGTAATTTTATCTTCCTGACTTTCCAACCAGTCTGTTACTGAAAAGGATATGTGCTTAAGGCCATTGAGTTATTTCACTATGTTTAAGTGCTTGTTGCAAACAAATCCTTTATTAAAATTAAATTTACATCACTTTTTTTTTGTTTTGGGTTTTTCATTTGTTTCTTTGTTTTTTGTTTTTGTGTTTGGTTGGTTGGTTGGTTTTAATAAAAAGCATGCCATAAAATTGAAAGTAAAATAGGTTTGTATTGGTCCTGTATTTGGCACAAGTTTTTTCATTCAGTGTTGATACACTGCTGCATACACAAACACACTGATTATATACTAGCAACTTCTGTTCCAGGGTTGTTTGAGGACAAGGAATTGGGAGTTAGTGGCGATAAAGCAGTAAAGATGTCTGCTCAGTATGCAAGAGTAGTTTGGAAAAGCAAGTTGGATGCGTGAGTGAATTCAGTAAGAGCAAGGAAAGCATTGTATTAAACACTATATGCTCTCATGTAGTTTAGATTCCTTTTTTTTTCTGGCTTACGTAAAGCATTACAGATACTGAAGCTTCAAGGTAGTTAAGATGCTCAGAAATACGATGAGCCACAGGATGGTTGGTTCAAGGAGCAGAAGCCAGCGAGATGATTTGAAATAACCATACAGATTATATAACATAATTGAACTTTTCCAGCCTTTTACATTGATTTGCACCGCTGCTAGCAGCCACACAGAGGTGGCCTGTCAGTGAGTTGCTTTATGGAAGAATTCACGCAGCTTTTGCCTGGTGCTTTTTGTCTCGGTGCTTTGCAAGGGACATCATTCTGAGTGTTCCCATTTTACGTGGGGAAAAGGAGCTAAAAAGGAACGAAGCAGCCTGGTCAGGTGGAAGGTGTTTTTCTCCATGGCCAGGGAATGGAGCCAGATGATCTTTGTTCTCTTCCTCCCCAATCCATTCTGTGATTCTAAGGGGTTTACACTGCAACACTTGGCAGGTCAGAGCCAGAAACAGCTGTAGGAACTCAGGTTTTCTGCACTCCAGTTTCTGTTCAGTCTGCCCTGTTCCTGATTCTGCCTGTTGTCCAAGAGGTCACAAGTTTGGTAATTAGTTTACCAAGACAGCTACAAGGCAGTAATTCAGATAAAGGAGGCAGCAAGCATGTGTAACAGTTGCTAAAACCAGAACAGACTTGAAGGAGATGGACATAATTACTTTTTTACTCTAAAAGGATATATAATTGACTGTCAGAGAAAGTAAATTTTCATTAGGTATTGTTTGAAAAAGGACTGGATAATTGAAGAGACAATATTTTGCCTGTTTGCACAGATTGAGAAGTGACAACAATTGTGGATCAGGTGCAGACTGAAAAATAGGGAGTGAATTTTACGAACTTGAAAACCACTGTGGAGTTATCTGGAGACGTTGTGGTGGTCTTATTTCTTTGGGAATGCCAGTTACTTTCCACTGAAAACTCAAATGTTTAAATTTATTGAAGTAACATTATATTTTCTCCATATAATGAACTATATCCACTTTTAATGGTTTTAGAATATATTGAATAATCAAAACTAAGTGCCCTATAAACAGAAATTTTTGTACTACAGAAATTCAGATGAGCTAAAATAGTTTTTCTGTTTTCTTTTCAGTTCTTCTAGTCCAAAATGTACAGCGTGTCAAGAAAGCATAGTAAAAGATAAGGTATTGTTAAAATTGTTTCTTATTCAAGAGTATTGAACTGTGTGGCATACACAAGTTACTGTTATGTGGTAATTATTTCATAAACCTAATAAGCCGCTTAAAAAGGCAGGTTTGTTATAAAATCTAAACCATGCATTTTATAGAGGAAGGTGGCTCATTTTTCCTGTTAACCTCGTGGTAGAAAACATGTCAGCTTCATCCCAGAACGTCCAGACAGGTGTCACATCTCGTATTCACAGCTGGGAGCTGCAGCTACATTGCAGTTGTCCTCCCATCAGCCAAGAGGATGATAAGAAATATTCCATCTCCGGTAGATGCAGGGATGTGACAGGTCTAGATGAACACTAATTTGGCTCTAGACCAGTGGCTACTGTTTCACTCATCTCTTTTACAGTGTGCTGTTCACTGAACCACACTGGAATTAGGACAGTGGGTATTTACAGTAATGATAGTAGAATCAGATTCTTTTTTATATGAATAAGCTATTTCAGTGATACCCTCTTCACTGTTTTTCACATCAAAACTTTTTGCAGCCTTTGAAAGGTTGAGGGTAGAAAACCTTTTTGGCTTAGTACATGGTTTATGTGGTTTTACATTATTGCTAAAGTGTTTAGTAAATTATTTGTGCTAGTAGTCTTTCTTGCCTAAATGAATACTTGTGTTTGTAACCATTTTCAAGAAAAGGTTGATGGGTACATTAATCTCTCCTTGTTTTAACAAAACAGTTCTCTGAACAGTGCTCAGCATAATTCGGTTTTGACATGGATGGGCTCTCCAGGAGCTCAGACCAATAATCATGATGCCTAATTTATTTGTTCTTTTAACTCTGACTTTGTGGCTCTCAATATACATAAATATGTACATTTGATATGAAACTTCAAGAATCTCTGAAACAGGAGGACAGGAAGGCCAGTGTGTACTAAGTACCTGTTAGGCTAACTGCAAATCATTGTTTTTCATGAAACTGGAAACTGTCTTCCCACAGAATGCCGAAGTCCTAAATCACAGAAATGCTTTAGATAGTCTTTGAAAAACTTCAAAAGGTGTCTTCCTACGTTAACTTCAGTCAGCAAAGCTGTGCATACCAGCCCTGTGAATTACTTTGGAGAAGATACTGCAGCATAGGCAATTGATTATTTAAATGAGACTTGTTGATTCATTAAACTTCCCACACGCTTCTGAAAAGTAAATAGAAATCAGTGACCTGTGTCAGATGAGATCAGATGAGAATGATTGCAGTGTTTCCTTCTTCACGGATACTGGGGATAGATTCATAGTCACTGTGGGCAGGTGTGATCATAATTCTTGGTTAAGTGCTAGCATGCAGAACCATTCTATAATTACGGGAGTGCTGCAGCGTACACAGGATCACTGGAGTCTGTTTATCAGAGAAGCAGTCATAGGTTGGGCTTGGTTCTTAAGATATTCCTTAATGGCCATTAAAGCAGTTGAAAAATAATTAGAAGTTTATCTCTTTGGTTTTGGACTTTAAAATAGCAGTAATGGTTTTCAATTCTTGTCTCTCTCTAGTTCCTGCCCTTCGCAATTTGGCTTCTTGAGAGTTCAGTTGTGTTGTCTCTTATGGGCTATCTCCCGTGAAAGGTGTAGAACTCAAACACCAAGCCCTCTATTTGGAACCTCTTCTTGTTTTAATGTGGACAAAAAAATGCTGAAAGTGCTTATAAACATTAAAATGGAAAGATAGTTAAAGCCCACTTATCTGTGAAATAAAAAACCTCCTTCAGTCCAAAACCTTAGAAAATATCTGTAATTATGTGTTAACCGCTGAAGTGCAAGTCATTCCAGCCAACCAATCTAGTAATTTTGGGACCACCATCTATGAAAAACTTCCCCTCTGAACCACTGTGTTTTGAGTCTCTTTTGTCTTACGGTATTGTGCCTAATACAGCAGCTCTCAAATGCTGTAGCGAGTTCCAGCTTGTGCAGGCCTAATACTGGCCAACAAATAGCAGCAAATGTGGTCCTTTCTTGTACCTTTCCCTTTACTGTATTTATAGTAAAACTGAAACAGTACTAGAGTATCTGTCCAAATACTCTCTTTCATTGAGCTGCTTCACAGTGGAGGAACCTCAGTGTTGCGCACATTCTAGAAAAATAGAATAGCGGGATTTTATTTCTGGCACTTAAAGCTAGAATTGAATGACACTGCTGTAGCTGAATTGCATGGTTTCTACTTTATTTGAACTTGCATATCTTTGAGTGGTTTTCAGTTTCTGAAATAAAGTGACTTTTGATTTTTCAGGTATTTAAAGATAATTGTTGCAGAAGAGAACTACTTGCCCTTCAAATATACTGCAGAAATGAAAACAAGGGCTGTAAGGAGCAGCTGTCTTTGGGTCAATTACTGGTAAGTTAATCTAAGAGTCATAAGCTTTCTTTTGAGTTAAAGAATGAGGAAAAAATTCTTACAAATTAAAATCACAGTCAATTTCTTAACCTGCTCGCATTGGTGGTTAGTTTGATTTATAAATGTTACGATAGATTTAAATTGGTTTGAAACTCAGCCTTTTGATGAACTGTAAGAAATTGTGAAAAATCGTGTGATTCTCTGGCACTAAAGCTTGGAAATGTAAACGGATGAACCAAATGAGGACTGGAGGGAGAAATAAAATAGTGAAGAATGCTAATGTGTACTTGACAAATGTGAGAAATTTGATTTCTATTTTGGTGTGGTTTTATTTTTATTTATCTTAGTCCTCTCATGTAAGTGGTGTTTATGCGTGAATTTAACCCTTTGGCTTCTCCAGAGTTGTGTAAAATAACTTGCAGCGGTTTTGGTGAAGGCACGAGATGGCAGTAATTCAGTACTTTAACAGCTGTATGGTATGGCTGCACAGCAGTTTGCAGTGAGATGTGTAGATTCTTGCTTTGAGTGAGCAGGCTCAGGTACCTAAACAACCTAAAGCAGCGTCTATGTTGATGTGGAATGATATACCTTGAAAAAGAGCGCTTACCTTTTGTTTAAATAGAATGTGTGGAATTCTGTGCTGTATTAGTATGCTTTTAGTGTAGAAGTAGTTCATGTACATCTGTAATACAGTGAAATCAGCTGGCCAGGTAAAGGGACTGTACAGTCAGAAATGTATTCCTGAGCAGATTTGTCAGTGTTTGCTCTTGTGTGGTGCAGTTCACAAAATAACTTTCCTACTTTGGTTCTGAAGTTATTTAATGTTAGATGTCTTCAAAGGATGGAAGACATGCACAAAACTAAATTGGATTGACTTTTTTTTTTTTTTAATATTTCAGATGCATTTGAGAACTGATTGTCAGTTTGAAGAACTCCCATGTCCTCGTGCTGATTGCAAAGAAAAAATACTGAGAAAAGATTTGCCAAACCATGTAGAGAAGACCTGTAAATACCGGGAGACAACCTGTAAATACTGTAAAAGCCAAGTCCCAATGATTATGTTGCAGGTGCAGTATTTTCTTATGTATATATATCAAGATTCCCTACATTAATGTGGAATAGTAACTCTTCTTGTCCTTCTCTGTAGCTGCCAAAAGAGCTTTGGCCTCTCTGCCAGAATTAATGATTCGAAAAAGAAAATAGACTGACTTTCAAAACACGTCTTTTTCCTGCAAAAAAAAAAGCATTGAATAGGAAATATTTTTTTATTCTGATGTTCAGATACTGCGTTTTAAAAAGTTCAGATCCACCTGCAGTTAATTTTGCTATGCTTTTTAGATTTTTAACAATTTAGGTAATAAATGCAGCTACCATAAAAACAATCAAATGTTGTGCAAGAAAAGCATAAGCATTGCAATTGACTGGAAAATTAGCATCTTCTATGTAATCCTTCTTGGGTACTGTGTGGTCTGTTACGGGAGGAAGGGAAGAATGTAAAACACATTGTGTCTTATGAGAGGAAAGGAAGAATGTAAAAGCAAATTTTATTGTGCCATAACCAGCAATGGTACATGACAGGCCTAGGATGAGTTACTGCTCTTCTTGGCATCAGAGTAGCTTGTCTGATAGGCAGCATATTGAGGGTTAGAATTACAGAGGAGAAGTTGAGAAAGTCATGCTTACTTCACACACAGAATTGTAGCTTGACTGTGTTTGTGTTATTTCACACTGAAGGGCATTATGCTGAATCTCTCTTGCTATAATTTTAACATTTTTTAAAAAAATTCTGTCTACATAGTTTCTGTAGTTTGGTCTTGGATCTCACACCTACTTAGTATAGTAAAAGTGATGAAAATTGCATTCTCATTTGTGTTCTTGTGTATTGTTTGTTAGGTGAAGTCTGACAATGATAAGTGTTCTTTGCTTGGAGATGTTGTTACAAAAAGGCATAGGCAGAAACTCGCCCATTTCTGGTTTAGATTTGACTTTCAGTTATTTCAGTGCACATTTGCAAGGGCTGGTAGTTTAATAACTGTGCCTTACCTAGAATAAGGCGGCTGAGACGTAAAAATACACAGAAAAAATTAAGTCTGCCCTGTATTTATTCTTGTACATTCTGATACAGAAATGAAAGTGTATTTAGGTGGATTATGGGTGCTGTTCTTCCAGAATTATCATTAGGCTGGGGATTGGCATGAGGCAAAAAGTGGTATTAAAAAATGCATAGTGTCTTAACAGACAGAATCAGTGAGTATTAAATATGTTTTGCAAACTGGATTGGATGATATTTTCGTTTTTTTTCCCTAGATTTTTAGAAGTTCAGTGGTTACAGAAATGCAGATGGGCTTCTTTGTTGTGGCCTGATTAAAATGTTACTTCACTATACTTTAGTAATAAGAATCAGAAGCTTAATAACACTGTACGCTTGAATCTTAGACTCAGAGAATGGTTTGGCTTGGAAAGGACCTTAAAGATCATCTTGTTCCAACCCTTCTGCTCTGGGCAGGGACACCTTCCACTTGAGGTTGCTCAAAACCACATCCTACATGACCTTGAATGCCTCCAGGGATTAAGCATCCACAATTTCTCTGGAAAATCTGTCCCAGTGCCTCACCACCCTCACAGTCTAGAACCTCCTAATACCTGATTTAAACCTGCCCTCTATCAGCTTAAAGCCCTTCTCCCTTGTCCCATCTCTTCGGGCCCCTGTAAAAAGTCCCTCTCTGGCTTTCTGTAGGCCTCTTTAGGTACTGTAAGGTTTCTTTTGGCTTCTCATCTGGATTTTGTCACCCCGTTGACAAAACTGGATTTTTAGACATGAACTTGAGTTCATCTCTAGGTTCTGTAGCCTAGAATTTTCTCTAAGGTAATAATGACTGAAGCTGGCCTCAGTGACTTGAACTGAAAACGGAGATGGGGGAGCAGAATGAGAAAAAAGGTATGCAAATGGAAACAAAAAATTTTACTGGAGAACATGTGGTTCATGTCTTCATAGAATCCCGTGACCTGTGGGGTAGGAAATCCCCGTTGTTGGAGGCAGACTCCAACAAGTTAGCAATGTTAGAAGAATGCTTTTTTAGATTGGTCTTGCCTGAATGCCCACTCGGTCACTTAGTCTCTTAATGTCTTTTGTTCAAACCATCCAAAAAGTCAGGGTTTCTTTTTGTCACAAACCTACCTTTTCCATCCTGTACCTCCTGACAGATAAAGATGGTGCATTGTTAAAATGGAAATTAGTGGTCTTCTGGATTACTACATTTTTCTGTGTATAATTCACAAAGCTACTTGGAAGTGCTTGTCCTGTGAAATTGATACTTAGGGAGCAGTAGTGTGACAGGGATCTGGAAGTACAGCACTGCGTCGTGCCTGGGCTCCTCCCTGAACCCCTGGCCATAAACCAGACCCTGCCACGGTAGTCTGGGCTCTGCCCAGGGGTCTGAAATACAGCTGAGCTGACTGGGACAGCCACTGGGAAGACCCCAGACATTGTCCCTTGCCCCATGTCACTGCTCTGGAGCCAGACATGTTCCTAATGTGGCACTGGATTTTCTGGGAGCTGTGTTAATACCCTGCCTTGCTCTCGTCTGTGCTGGGAGCCCTGCACATGGTATCACCTGTGGTTTGTACTGGATTTGGCATTTGGCTTTATGTGCTCAACGGGGTGAATTTAGGTTAGGAAGGGGAGAGAGTTCTGCCACTGGACTGGGATTACTCTGCTATATCCTGAAGTCGCTGGAAAGGCTTGCCTTGGCTTCAGTGGGTGGACACTGAGATGTGGAGCAAGGAGGAAAACAGGAGAGAATGCTGAAAAGTTGCATGTTGCCTTTTTATCATGAACCAAGACTCAGTGTCACAGCCTTTGTCAAATGGTTTGGGTAGGTTAGAGAACAGGGTTAGGGAATTAAAATTAGGGAATGGCTATTAGAAGGGAGTACTTTTCTGGGTTTGTAGTTGGTAAATAACCAAGGAAGCTGGTAGGGCATCAGGCTCCTAAAGCCATGTGGTTGTGTGTGGTATCTCCCTTCAGCGCGATTCCAGCTGTGTTCAGAATGAGAGGCCCAGGTCCAGCTCTTGACTCTGAGCAGGAGTGGTGCTTTGGGACTCTGCTTGTCAGAAGAGCATCACTGTCACCCTGAAAGGCTGTTCTGAGGAGAGGGGTTGGCACTGCTCCTGGCTGGGTACCCTGGTGGGGACGGACTGAAGATGTCCCGGGAGCTGTCCCAGCTCTCCGGCTAAGGAGCAGCGGAGGATTCCATGGTTCCTGTCACTGGGGCTGTCTGCGTGTGCCACACCGAGTGAGTGAGTGTGATGGGGAGCGTGGCAGGGTAGATGGGTCAGGACAATGTCTGATGGCCTGCTTTAAAAGGAGGAGATACAATTTCCAATAGTGGCAGATTTATGCCAGAATTTTGACCAAGGCCTTTCACATCTTGGTGATCAGATCTCCTTTGCGTCTTGGTTTTGTTTCAAAAAATAGATCTGGTTACTGGGCAAAAAGGGCATGCTATTTGGTCTTCCCTTTCTAACAGGCGTATAAATCTAGAGCTTTGTTTCCTTTGCTTTTCTTAAGTACCAGAAATGAAGCAGTGTGTTTCAAGTTGAATGGGACGTGTCACTTGATGAGAAACGGATTTTTCATTTTGTTGAGAAAACTGAGAGGAAATGTAAATTCAGTTATCTTGGGCCTGACTTGCTTCCCTCACTGGGGTGATAGGGTTTGACAGCTATGCTGAGATACCTGACATCTGGGTTCAGATTAAAATCCCTGCCTGGCATCATGATGCGTAACAGTGAGACTTAGTATCAGGTGTTTGGGAATCAAAACTAGAACATAATTGGAAGGGAATATCCATACATAGGAAAGAGAATCTCTGAGAGTGGGCAGTGTACATTTCTGAAGAACTTTTCCATGCACTATATACCCTTACTAGAAAGAATGTCTGCACTGGTTCTGCTTGCTCTTAAAGATGCTCAATTTTGTGTGTAATTGTTGGGGATTAAAACTTGACTTTTACTACTGTTTCATTGTTCAAAGTAAAACCAATAAAATGGTAAGCAAATAGATTTGCTTTGCATGGGAAAACACAAGGAAACCCTTGGTTTTGCTTCAGAATATCAATACCTCCATCAAAAGTATAAACTGGTGTTTGAGCAATTGCAGTTCTGTAACTGCACAATTGGGAATAACATTGAAAAAATCTTGTGGGATTTTTAATTATTGTAGGATGCTTTTCTTTGCAGGTAAGTCCTCTCTTAATTAAAGAGTAAGATCTGATTTGTGGTTTGTTTGCTTTTTTCCTCTGTAGAAACATGAAGATACAGACTGCCCATGTGTCATGGTTTCATGTCCTCATAAATGTAGTGTTAAAACACTCATGAGGAGCGAGGTAAGAAGTCATACCCAGTGTTGTGCTGAAAAATTAAATAATATCTTTAGTAAGATCTCGCAAGAATTTTGCCAGAAGCCATTTCCTTGTTAAAACGTGAGATCTAAGGAAAAGCTTTTTCTACCACACAGTTAAGTGTGATAACACTCAAATATTTTTAATGATTTCTTCAAAAGCTATGTAAAAAGAAACAGTTTCTTAATTTTGAGTCATTATTACACTTGGCTTGTCCAAGATTAGCGCATGTCCTTCCTGCTTTTGTTTTTACTAGCTCTCCCGCTGCCCTTCCCGCATTTCAGCACCACAGAGCAGCATCTTGGGTAGTTAGCTTATACTAAAATAAAAATACACAATTAAAATTCAGTGCACATTGATAAGAGTTTGTAAAGGCTACAAAAATCATATAGATGTGTAATTTCATGAAAAAAACTTAAATTGTGATTAAATATGTTAAACTTGGGGAAAAAATAGTAACTGATACTTAGAGAAATGGTGTAAGATAAAGGTTGAGTACAACACTCCAACAGCAGATGCAACAATGCATGAAAATTTCTCCTAATGTATAGAAGCTTCTAGTAATATGTAGATGAAAAAAAATTAAAGCCTGGCTTTGAAGAGATCCGTATTCTTGTACATGAAAAGATAAAAGTAGCATCTGTCAAAATCAAGGTACTTAATTTTTCCCTAAAAGTAGAACTTACCAAGCATAGAGAAGAACTTACTGAAGTCTTCATCACTCAGTAAGCCTCTTTTAAGGAAAGTGAAGTTTCTGATCTGAGGATGAGCTTTTCTCTTTCCTCTGCTACTTACTTCCTGAGCTGGATTCATACCATTTTTCAGTTGCACTTGTAAATTATTAATCGTGGCAGAGTGCACAAGGCACATAAGGCTCCTGCCAAAGTTTGATGCAGTCTTTTCCTCCAAGATAATGAAATACAAAATATATGATAGATACTGTATTTATTAAGAGAAATGGAGCTGTTAAGAAAAGAGAAAATACATATACTGGCCAACTGGAGCACTTTGGCTTATTCTTAAACCCTGACTTTAGCAGTTACTTTTAGAAGAGGTGTGTCTGAGTGCCTGTAAGAACTGAACCATTAAAGGCTGGGTTGTTACACACACATTCAGAATTGGGTTTGAAACCATGGTTAGAAACAGAACTTTAAACAGCCCTTTGCCCTGCATCATCTGTTGCTGTATGTTGCTTAGTTTTTTTTCTAATACTGTGAAAATGTATATATTGGCTGCATGGTTAGGGACAACAAGTCTAATGCAGAAAATGGGAAAATGCCTGCCTAACAGTTTGAGAAAATTCTTTAGTGTACAAGTGGATATCTTACTGTAGAATAAAAGGCAATTTTCATGTTTAATTCATAACTCTTTGGCAGACTTCAGGTTTTGAGAAGTTGAAAAACGTGGCGTTCTCGTAAAACCTGTTAGACCACATGTCCCGTTCTTCTTCTTATTTTTTTCTCCACTACATGTCTTTTGAAATGACACTGTGAATTTCTACAGGTAGAGTTTAGAACACAGTTGTGCCGGTTTGGATCACAACAGTAGTTGTGATTTAGAGATGAGTGACCGATGGCATCTTGGGATGAGATTTTAAAGACGCTCTTGTCTGTTCCAGAGCTACACATTCAAAGCAGTGTTGATTCACCACTTCTTTCCAGGGAGGTGGATGAGCTGAGTCATGTGGGGCTTAAGGTGTGGGAATTTCAAATGAGATTCTGCAACCCAAAAGAGTGATGCCAGCTGAGGAGCCAGGCTCTAGCTCCTGTCTGCTTTGTGGGAAATACAAACTGCAGACTCTGTTTTTGAAAAGAGAGTGTTTGTTAGGCTGTGATTTCCTAAAATGTCTCTCCGCTCCAACTTTCAGGCAGTTTGCATCCAGCTGCTGCCGTCTGTGCTGCTGCTGCTGTTCATATATATATATATATATATGTATATGCTTCTGTGAATTGGTTTATTTTTAAATGGAAAGTGGTCTGTGCTTATAATAATCCAAGATACTGGACTAAATCTCAATCTGTGAAAAATGCAGGCATTTTACTAATCAGTTTTAATCCCGTGTACTGCATTTTTTTTAAAGTTACTTAACTGTACCTATTCTAAAACTCTTTGTCTGTTTCATGCAGTACTTGTTTAGTCTTTTTTGTGTAATTTAACTGTTAAATTTAGGCACGGAGAATTGCATGTTATGTTTTGAAAAGTTGGTTTCTCATGAAATTAGGATTAGAAAAAAATGTACTTTACTACAGTGAAACTGATCTTAAGACTTACTCAGAGCACCAGTAAAAAAAAAAAATCACTTTTTGAGAAAAGATTAGTCATTCACTAAAGTCAAATGAAATCAAATAATTGTAGAGTATGTTCTTTCTGTTTGTTTTGGGTTTTTTAAATTGGGTCGCCTATTGAAATAGTCTTTGGTAGAAGTTTCACTGTATATTAAATGTATCACACTGTATACTGTATTGGCATGTGCGTGTGGTTTACATATGTGTATATACAGAATTAGCACTTGAGATCAGACTGGAGAAAATATACACATGTGTGTTGTATGTTCTGCAGATGGCACACAATACAAACCTGATAACCTCTGCCCTTTATGTTAACATGCAAAAGTCTTTTTGCCAAAACTCACATTTTTTTCCTATTGCAGTTGAATGCACATTTGTCAGAATGTATTAATGCCCCAAGTACCTGTAGTTTTAAGCGTTATGGCTGCACTTTTCAGGTCAGTATATAACAATTATACTTCCCAATTGATGAAAGTCTGCAAATAGAACCTAATTCTTTGACATGAAAGTTCTGGACTTCTCTAGTTTCAGTTAAGAAAATCATTCAGTTGCACCAAGTGATTGTACAGGAGATGTTGATTCTGCATTTTAAAAATAACATGAAAAGCCCGCACATTCCTGCAGTGGTTTGGGAGTTCAGTTATTAGGTGTATCTTGTTGAAATAAGAATATGACACATTTGAAGAACTTGTTAACTTAGGACAAGAGGAAGGTCTCTTTAGTTCTTCAGAAGATAGACCAGTAACTTCAGTTGTTTCTATGAAAGCATTTTCTTGAACTAAGTATGTCTATATTTTCTCTAATTTGTGTGTCTTAATATTTTTAATTGAGGTGAAACATAGGTTAGCACACTTAAAACATGTATTTTTATGTGCATTAATATGTCTGTGTGCACATAGGTGTATAATCAAAGCATGAAATTCATTTTTTAAAAAAAGTTTTAGATTTTAATCCTGGCAATCCCTGCAATATTTTAAAAAAATTTAAAAAGTCAAACTTCAGAGTTTAGTTTCACTAGTATTATTCCAGTCTCTTCTGATACTCTGCTTCCCTTATCATAAATCCTGGGGAATTTGGATGCTTATGTAATGAAAATATTAGTCAGGACATTTCAGAAACCGCTGTCAGGAAAAAACGGCATTTATCTGATAGAATGATTCATTTGTTAGCCCATGGCTATTTAAAGAGACAAGGACTGTAAGGAGCAACACTTCTCAATAGATGATGTCCTGCAGGTATTTCCAGGTTCTTAAATAATGAGCATTCATCTTAAAGTGTTAACAGTAATGCTCTTAGTGGTAGAACTGATCAATGCTGTAACCCTGCCCACTGTTATGTCGTACGTATTGCCATTCATTTTATGTATGTATATGTGTGCATATATGTACATATATCCACATATATATTTTTAGTATTTTATATAGAGTACATACCTTGAGGATCATTGAAAGCCTTTCAGTTGCTTTGCAGCACTATCTACCATCAAAGCTAATATTCTCTGCCTTGCAAAGCACTTACTGAAGTAGGTGTAACATGATACAAATGAAGTAAGTAACGTGGTCTGCATCTTATGTACTCTGTATATAATCTATGTGTGTTCTGTAAACTCTTTATATAGTGGTTATTTGTAACAGCACTTATAGGTTGTGCAGAGGCAGCATATCTGAGTATCATGGAACAATCACGGTAACATCTTCAAGATGACAAAATAGGCATTGTAATAACTCTCAGCGTAGTTTATAAAGCTGGCAGTTTCCAGTGATGATAAATTTATCTTAAATGTTTGCCTTTAATATTCAGCTGAAGGAAAATGCAGTGTGTATGAAGCTGTTCATTAAATAGAACAGAAGTTTTAAATTACAGTTAGTGGAATTGGAGGTTTTAGATTTTATATGACTCAGGGGTTTTATTGTGCTTTGTTTAGTTCAAAGCTACACAAGAGACTCTAAAATACAATTCATTTTGTAAATCTTGCTCATCTTTATTGTTTCTGATTTATCAAGCACACTGGATGGAGATACATAGCAGTTGTATAAAACACTTGCTATATTAAATGTATTCCTGATTTTTGTAAATTCCTAAGTAGATTTCCCTTCTCTCTACAGTTCTGCAACAAGCACCCGTGAACCAAAATATGTAGTGTTGGTTCGATGTCTTTATATACTCTTTCTTTGTAGGTTTAAAAGAAGTGGAATTGGCTAAAATGTATAAATTCTTTGTTGTCACAGGGAACAAACCAACAAATTAAAGCACATGAAGCCAGCTCAGCAGTGCAGCATGTTAACTTATTGAAAGAGTGGAGCAATGCTCTAGAAAATAAGGTATATCTTCTACTCACTTCTAATTTTCATTGACTTCTTTAAATCATATAAAAGTACTGGAAGAAGCGCTTTTTTCCTGTTTCACAGCTGTTCAACATTACAGCTAAAGCACTAGTAGGCTTCAAAAGCTATCAAGCCATTTAGCATATCTTTGTATCTTTGTTATATAATAAAATGCTGTGAGAAACTTGGCTTCGCAACTCCATGGACAATTTTCCTCATTGATAACTTAATTAAAACGCTTTCTTCACATAAATAAACAGTCCAGTATTATATTTCCTCTCTGAGCTGCCTTCTTACAGAACAGAGAGTTCAGAAAGCCGTGGCAGCACTATGAGCTGTATCTTTGCTACCTCATCATTTTTCCTGACATAACTTTAGAAGTATGTAATAAACTGGGTATTTATTTCATTTATTTTTGTTCTTGCTCTCCAAACTGAAAGACCTGCACAGGTTAATTAAATTAAACATACTGTAACTCATGGGCATGATGATGTCTGCTTTATTGCTAGACCAGTGTGAAGTTCATGTTGCAGTGTTTCCTTGGGACTCCAGGTTTAAAATTATTTGGGATTTGGGAGATGCTGGGAGTTTTATCAGCTATGATCTTGTGAATAAATTTGAATTACTTAACCATGTGTTCTGCAAATAAAATTGAAGGCTTTGATTTAAAAATACAAAACTTCAGAACAAATTACTGTTTTCTTAAATCCTTTTGAAAAAGTCTTACACAGACATCAAACTAAGGTTTCTGTATTTTTGGGGGAAAGAAGATCCCAGAATTACCAAACTATTCTATGAATGCAGGCAGAAGAGTCAGGAGCCCCTTCAGACTTTTCTCAAATGAGTTCGAAAGTAGCAATTCCAGTGTAAGCTCAGTGGCACTTAGGGATATGGCTTCTGCCATCTCAGAGCAGACCACAAGCTAGAGTTTAGCAAACTCTGTCTAGAAAGCATATTCCCTTCTTGTCCCGCAGAGATCTCTTCTGCCTGGGTCTCCAGCAAGGTCCTGCAGCCACAGGAAGTGTAGTTCAAAGCAGACATAGACTGGAACAGCTTAGCGTGTTTTTTGCCCCCAGCATGTTTGTTCCTGAACTGCTTGGTTTTGAACTTGAAGCCTCTTAAGGAAGCCACTGAACCTCGGAGAGGTCTGATACAGGTTTTTTAGATAGAATTTTTCTGATGTGTAGGTAGGTCTTAGTTTGACGATCCATAACATCACTGAAGTTTGCTTTTGCATGAGAAACTTTGTCAGTGTAGGAACTTTACATTTTTCAGTTTTGAGAGATACAGATTCATATCCTTAGTTCATTTTTCATTAGTCTGATTAAAACTACACAATTTATTTCACATCATAGGAAAATCCCGCGTTCCCTGTGACTTGCAGAATAGATCATGTTCTGCCTTTTGTCAGTGTCCTGAGAGGTGCTTTGTCATTTACAAAATGCCCAGCGGTTCTGTGTTTGTCTCTTACGGACCTTAGAGACTTTACACTTTGCTACTGTTTTATGTTCAGCTTTTGTTTCAACTTTCATTTAGGACATAACTGCTTATCATCGTATGTCCATTTTTTTTCTTTTCACTTCCTGCTTTGTAAGCTTCTTCCTATTCATAATAAAGAGTTGAATCACTGGAAATCCCAAGCCAGTGCCAAGTTACCAGAATAGCTAACCACATGTCATATGTCAGTGACTTTATTCTAGGGAAGGGTAGCAAAATGATTTGTAACTTCATTGCTGTGCTCTTCTTTGAGGAAAAAAGTAATCGATGCACTGAAGAACAACAGTCAGCAAAGTCAGCTTGGCTGATGGGTATCTCAGAAATCTTAGCCCTGCTGAAGTCAGTGGAAGTCTTCTTTGTGTAGGGTCAGGATTTCGTTTGGGGTTCTCTCTGTGATACATCTGGAGGGAAAAAGAGAAATTGCCTTCTCCCAGTCACCACATTCTTTAACAGTGCATGTGGAGTAGGCAAACTGAACGTCTTCAGAGCTGCAAAGCTTGTGCTAAGTTAGCAGTTTGGTATTGAATGGTGCTGGTGGCAAAGAGTAGTAAGAGAAGGTCAGATGTAAAATCTTGAATCAAAACTTTGTGGGGCGAATTAAAATTCAGTGCTTTTTTCCCTCTGTGACAGCGTAGAATTGCAGACTGAACTCCCAGTTTTGTAATGTTGGAAATAATCAATTGAACGTAATTTTGTGGCTTCATCACATTCTTAATGAAAACTGGTATAAACTGTTTTTTCTTTTTTGACATGAGACTTAAATATGGGAGCTGTTTGAATACAGTTTCTTGTGCCATAAGGTTTTTTCCATTCTTCTTTAGTAAGCAACAATAAGCAACAGCTTAATTTGCAAAATTGCTGAATAACAGCATGCTTTTTCCTAGGAATATTTCAGATATGCCAACGAAGTAAAGGAAGCTGATGAAGTTTGTAATTAGATGCTCTATTTCCTTTGCTCTTTTTTAAACTGAAGTTCCAAAGACTTATGCTGAAACTATAGTTGGGAAACTATTTAGTGTTAATTTTTTTTTTTTTTAATTCACAAATCACAGCCAAACTGCAATTGCTGACTTAGCAATGACAGTTCTGTATGATTAAGGACTGCAGGACATAATTCTGCTTTTCTTGTATTCTGTAAAACTGCGTGGAAAATACCAGTACAAGACAGGCCCATGTGTTGTAACTTGTACAAAAATGGAAATGTAATGCTTATTGACCCAGAGGGTAACTGCCTTGTGATTGGGAGGCCTGGGGAGGAAATAGTGAGAAAAGGGAAATGTAAAAATCACAGTTAACTAAAGAACTCTGATTCATTAAGGAAATGGAGGATGCAAAAAAATGAAGCGTCCACCCAGCAGATCTTAAATATCTGGGAGGCAGAGGTACTGATTTAAATTTAAGCTTGTTCTTGAAAATTTTTTCTAGTACCTAGGCATGCATTCCTTCAGCCTCAGTATTGCTTCTTTCTCTGCACTGACAAACTGAGCTCTGGCTCATTTCTGTTGAGTTTCTTTTGCCAGTTTTTCCATGTATAAAGTGCAGAACCAACCTATGTGTGTGCACACACACTGTACTGTACTATATTGGAAAGTAGGTACCCACACATATATTATGGTATCTCTGTATTTTTGGGCTCCTGTCTAATGAACTTGCTGAATGCCTGTGGACTTTGACGGTCCTTTGTCTAGTTTAGGCTGGTTCAGAGATTTGAGATTAATTACCTTTTCAAACAGGCTGGATTCTGCTAGGAATGCTGTGACACATAAGGGATTTGATGATGGTGTCTGATTAGAGGGCAGTTAGGGGGATGGAATTTTGCAGTGGCACCCACATCAGAGGTGAAGATGGCTTAACCTCAAACTAGCATCTGTAATAGAGGCCAGGGAGTAGATTTTTTTGAGAATGTGAAACATCCAAGTAATTGGTTTTGATGTGAAACATTTATCAAGATTTTTTTGGGTCTGAAATGGTGCTGCTTCGTATCTGTATAAAGATCTATCTGTGGAATAGTCAGGGCATGTCCAAACATCATCTTGTGCTAAGTGTTTGTTTTATACGTTTTTACTGCTGAGTAGTCTGGCCTGGGGAAAAACTAGATTTCTCAAAAAAGCAATGCACCACCACGAAGCAGCCCCCTTCTCCAAACCACATTAATGAACAAGCACTAAGCAGTGTGACAGAAATATTTACCGTATTGCTTTCATCCCCAAGGAGATATATAATACAATATTCTTTTAACAAGGCTCATGTTTTAAAACCAGAATGAGTCACTAATGAATAAATTCATAAAGTGTCAGTACAGAGAAAGAATATAATTCACAGCCTGTAGCTCTTTGGTCTTTCCTACTAGTAGGCACCATTGGATTGTCCTTCAAGTGCATGGATCCCTTCTGTATTCACTCCTTCCAAGAGTTTTCATCACCATCACATTCTTTTAAGTCAAGTCAATCCCATGCAGACATTTTTCCTTAAATTTGCTATAGGCCAGGGTGGATTGGAGTAGGTGAAGAAGATTCGTATTCCCTCATCCAACCAGCTCAGCTTGTCTCTGGTGTCCCTTCTGTGCAGGGCTCGAGTTCTTAACACTGGTCTAGAGTGAATTAGGTTGTTTCTTTCAAACTCCAAGCAACTCCCAAGTCAGTTGGTGGAAACCAGGAAACAAAGCCATTAAACAACAAGTGAATAAAGAAAATGTTACATTTAGACACAAGTTCTTTGCTGGTTTTGTGTCACATCTGCACTTTCTTAAGCCAGAGTGGTACCAATGCCACACATTGGAAGTGCAGAAGTAGCTGTCAGAAGGATGGGGTTTATTTATTTATTTATTTATTTGCAAGACCTGGAGAGAGATTTTGTTAGGGTCTTATCCCTTTCATGTGTTTAAGATAGTTTTAAACTGACAGAATTATAGGTATTTTAATAAACTTTGGCAGGAGTAATTGTAGAATTTTTTCCAGGTGGCCTTGCTCCAGAATGAAAGTTTGGAAAAGAACAAGAGTATACAAACTTTACATAATCAGATTTGTAGCTTTGAAATAGAAATTGAAAGACAGAAGGAAATGCTGCGGAATAATGAATCTAAAATACTTCATTTACAGGTAAGAAATTTAGAATCTCCCCATTAAAGCAGAAATGGTAGTAGCTTCTATTCTGTGTCTTTACACTTGTGAAGTGAGGTGGTCTAATTAAAAAGGGGGGGGAGATATTTTCCATTATTAGAGAGCCATTCTGATTTCTTTTTCTTCTAGTTTGTTGTGTTTAATGGGGTAAGATACTTCTCTAAAGCACTGCAATTGCCTAGCCTATGTTAAAACAAACAAAAAAAACTGCTTAAAAAAGGGAAAAGATTGAAAACAAAATAGAAATCTTATATGAAGAATAATCATGGTTTTTTTACTTTAAGAAAACTACTTAGGGAAGTACTGTCACACTGAAGGGCAAGATTAGCACCTTAAAATTGTCAAGTATTACGTGTATTTATTTTCTACTTGCTGGTATTAAAAAAAAAAGAATCATGAGTGAGATCAGTCTGGTGTGGATTTAATTCAAACATAGCATAATGCATTTGAATACATTTTTTAAAAATCCACATTTCTGTTGTTCTTCTGTGGAAAATGTATGTAGTTATTCCTTTGCTCATAGGTCTGAGTTTCATGTTCTGTGTTTTGAACGACCTGGCTGCAAGCCAGCATCAAACTAGAAATCCTCTGGGTGCTCTGGCATGGTGGTTAGCCCAAGCTGAAATTCCTTGCTCTGTATTCAGACCTGACTTGGAGTGTGGGTGCTTGGAATTTGTATTAGCTTGCATGACACTAACCACAATTAGGGAAACCTCAGGAGATATTTAGCAAGTAATTGTGGAGGTATCATTTACACGTTAATGTCCTATGTCTGCTGCTAGAATATCAGATACCTGTTGTAGCAGCCACCTTAAAGGAATGTAAATAAAATTATCTTTTTCTTTACTTACTATTCACTTCACGTATAAACTGCAAATGTTGATAACTCAAGAAAGATAAAAGTATCCAAACCAGCATGTGGCTGAAATTCAAAGGGTGGCACATTCAGGAGCTCAGAGCCTGGAGACCCTCGATGATGATTTATGAGGAAACCTTCAAGTTTGGCAACTGCAACATTTTTCCTTATAGCAGTAATTTCTTTCCATGACCTGCCCACATAGTAACCAGCTCAGGCTGCCTTAGTCATTGTTACTTGTCTGATGATAGTCTGGGATATGGCTGCCTGCTTGCAATATTGCATTCTGACACTGGGGAGCTAATCCTTCTATGTACTGATATTGCTGATTGAATCTACCAGGAGGTAAGTTAATTTGTAAGCCTGGAGTTCTTACACATGCTGTCTCAATGGCCAGCAATGAGAGTGGAAATGGAAAAAACATAGAGCAGAGTTTTTCATTATTGTCTTAAATGACAGATTGCAATATCTTTGATTTCCTCGAGCTGTAAGTGAGTAAAATCAATTTTCAAATGGTTGGTTTAGGAAAAAAGAAAACCCCAAACCACTACAAAGCAGCAGATTCCAACAGGTGGCTTTGTGGTTGTAATAAGTACTGGAGAAAATGTTTTGCTCTTTTTTCTTTTTTTCTTTCTGTTTTTTTTCTTTTTTTTTTCCCCTCCTGCTCTTTACTTCCTCTTGTCAGCTATTTCAATTTAGTTATTTTAAGCCAAACTGTATTTCAAAGCTATTTCAACCTGATTCCTTCCACTTAGTGGAATTTCCTGGTTCAGTCTGATTGTTAAGGGTATCCTGGAAACACACCTCAGTTTGTTTTTTTCCTGGACAACATGATTAGCCTCCTTCTGTCGCCCACCAGGAGTGGAAGGAATTAGTTACCTTTTGAGAGCCGTTCTTCTCCTGGGTTGCGTTGAGCAGCCGTGGTTACACGGGAGCCACAGATACTGCACTGACCAGCTCAGGTCTGGGCACGGGGTGTTTGCTTCGTCCCCCAAGACCTGCAAGTGCTGCTGTGTCCAGTGCAGTTCCAGTTTTGGCTGTCAGGTGACCTTTTTTGGCTGGGGAGTGGCAGCAGCATCCCTGAGCATCATCTGCACTGTGAGGCATCTGACACAACCGGTGTAAATGCATCGAGGGAGTCTGGGCACTGGCAGCAACCTCAGCCTAGAGATGTTTTGTTTTCAGATGAATTTTCTATATATTGGTCTCTAGGGAAAGTGTTTTTACCAAGGGTGTGTGATTTTTTTTTTCGGCTGCTGTCAAGTGGAGAGGAACTTTCACATGCAGTGTCCAGTCTTTCATATGGAAATGGAAGCATGTGAGTAAGCCCATTGTAAGCAGAGTGGGGACCTGAGGTACTGAGGGACAAAAGAAACAGTGGCCTCATGAAGATAAAACGATCTGATGAGTATACATTCCTTCAGAGGAGAAGGACACGTGATTTCTTTTCCAAGTCAATTAGCACCTTTTCTAGTCTGTTCTTTAGCTTTTCAGTTTCACCCTGTCAGTTGCAAGGGAAAGGTCCATTACAGCTCTTCAATTCCATGACATTTTCTGAAACTCTTTTTGTAAGTATAGTGCTAAAATTCTGGAAGTTGTGAGAAATACCAAACAAAACCCTATATGAAAATCAACATCAAAAGGAGTCCACAATAGTTTGCCAAGCACATAACTAGGGATTAATGATCTGGAGAGGTCAGTTGCTAGAATAAAAAGTGCATGCAGAAAATTGATATCTACTAGAAAATTTATGAGTACAGTGTGAGACATCTGTGTGCTTTCTAATGGAATAATTAGAGTGAAAATCTCCACTGCTGCATTAAATTCAGATTTAGTACATCAGTATCTCCCAGCAGGAGGGAGGTTGACTCCCTGTAGGGTAAAAAGATAGAGATCCCACTGCTTTTTAAAAATTAAATAGAAGTCTTATTTCTGATTATTTTGTATCTCTTGAATTCTCATGTCAAGGTACAGGAGATAAAAATCCTACACATTTGCCAATGTGAAGCAGAGGCAGCTAAACCGCAATTGGTTATGCGTGTACAGAGGTAGAATGTTGCACAGGTTGATGGAGAGAAGTTGGTCCCTAATAACAAGTTCTGGTAAACTTCTCCCAAAAGAATAGCTTACAGTTCTTCTGCAAGTTTAGCACTTGCCCAGTTCATGTAAAAATGTGATCATTTATTTTGTTTGATGCTGTGTTAGTCCAAAGGGGTGCAAGCTGTGAGGCACTGTGCAAACCCCCAGCCATGATACTCTTCTTGCCTTGCAGAGTTCATGTTTGGTATGAGCAAAGGAAAAATATCAGACTTGGGCATATTTTGAGTTTATTTTTGCACGTTAACTGTGAACTGGTGGCCAAATCTTTTGGTTCTGCTCTCACATCATGCATTCAGGCCATGCTGTGGTGTGTTTCCTTACATATATGGCTAACAGCTGTTCTCTGCTTTATTGTCTGATTACCATCAGCCCAGGTGGGAGGGTGTGACTGTGTTGGTAAGGTGGTGTTTGGTAAGTCCAGGCAAGCTGCTTCATATATTCACTGGGCCCATGCCCTGGGTATTTATGATTCAGTGCACACCTTTCCTTCACAAAGCCCTAATTCTGGAAGTTAGAGATACATAACTTGTTTTAAAACATGAACGTAGAAATAAATAGTTAATCCTGAAATATGTTAGATTGCTCAGTGGTTTTGAGACAAAAAATAAGACTCCTAGAACTTGATTTTGCTAGCTGGCTCATCAAATTGACAACCTTCAATTAATGGTTACAGACTTTCAGTATAACTGAAACCACGTGATTAAAAGCAAATGGCTAAAAGGGGAAATGGAGGTTGCATGAGGCAGAAGGGTTTTCCCCATCAGTGGGGAACACTGAATCCACATGGCTAACCAGAAGGCAAATGCAAAATAAGTTTATTTTCTTGTTTTGTACTCAACTGCCACTTTATTTTTGTGAAGAAATGAAAAACCATTTTTCCGTATGTTGGCTCTATATGATGATAAACTATAAAGTTAGATTTGGAATTTAACTGTAGGTGGTAGCAAAAGAAGTTTCTTGTCTCAGATATTTTTGTTATCATTTGAACTTCACAACTGATTATGGGGTTCTGGCTAAAATTCCTGCTAGTCCAAATTAGCTGTGATAATGTGAAGTGCTGTGTATTTCTTGCATCAGATTTGAGGTAGACTGGGAAATATGTTCTTTATATTTGTAATATACCAAGGTGCTTGCAATGTCCCTCTTTCAGAAAATACTGGCCTTTCTGTGTCTTTCTTGGGTATTATATTTCATGCCTTTCCAAAACCAGCCGGGCTGGTTTTTTTCTTTGTTTTTTTTTTTAAAAAGGCTCAACAGAAAGTACCTTCAAAATGCATGGGTTATTCAGTTTAGGAAGTAAGAGTGGGAATTTTAAAGATACTTAAGGGGGCAGAAGTGGTAGTTTTGCTTACATTCTTGAGGGCTTCTGATATAGTTATGGGCACGTAATAACTTAGGCTCTGATGACTGATTTATGCGAGCTGAGAACTTGCACATATGTGTACTCCTGTTCCGTGTGTGCAAGAGTAGTGATGTTTTCCTGGAGGGATAAGTTATTTTGCTGTAACCCAATATAAACCTGGGCACATGGGCAGCCACTTGATCCACACCACAGTAAGCTGTGCCCATACTTCATTGCTTAAGTACTCTTACATGAAACCCAGCAAGTGCCAGCCCATAATACCAATATAGAGACATTCAGAAAATTGTTCTTACACTGAAAGGTTTAAAGGAAAACCAAAAATCAAGCTACTTTAGACAAGAGCACACAAACAAGTCCCTTTTTAAAATGTCTATTGCGAATTCTGATAGTGCTCTACCTATGCAGCACTAAATATTTTTAAGTGTTCTGTAAACACCTGGGCTGTTCCTTTAAATTTTCAAGGTTTGTGTTACTAAAATACTTGACATAAGCAAGACTTGTTTATATTGGAATTCAGCCTTATTACCAATGTATAGTCTTTGTTTAATTTGCGTAAATTAATGTCTGTGTTATTTTAACTCATATGCTGTTATTTTATAAAGCGAGTGATAGACAGTCAAGCAGAGAAACTCAAAGAACTGGACAAAGAAATCCGTCCCTTCCGACAGAACTGGGAGGAGGCTGACAGCATGAAGAGCAGTGTGGAATCCCTCCAGAACAGAGTGACTGAGCTGGAAAGTGTTGATAAAACTGCAGGGCAAGGAGCTCGGAATACAAGTGAGTGTAGCACAACGGGCTGAGGTGCTGTTGAGAAACGGTGTCCCTTGAGTGGCACTCCCATTGTGACTTTTATATGGAAACATCAATAATGCTGATTCTTCTGATTTTTGAGTAGGAGATTGTTTATTTTATTTCTTGATGGTGTGGCATTGCTTCTCTGCTGTTTCTTAGGCTTGATTCTTGTCTTCTGTTTTGTTTTACTGACTCTTGTCTTCACTGCATTGTTAGCTCATTATAAACAGTTTCTCAATTGATCTTTGATAGCTAATAGCTTTCAGCAGCTTCTTTAAATATAGTCTTGGTGTATTGACATCTTTTACTACTCTTCTCCCCTGTGAATGGATCAGTATGGTTATCCACCTGAAACCACTCATCCTGATTCTGTTACACAGGTGTATTTGATCCTAAGAAAACTGAGATCTGCTTAAGAATAAGGTTGTTGTCTGAATAAAGACTGGAATTCAGTAAGTGTAGTGTAGATCATATGCAAGCGTTTAAATGATTGTGACAGAGAACATTTAAATAGACCAATATAAGATAAATCTGCCTTATGAATTCAGCTCCTTCTCAGTATTGTATGTTGGCCAATTTTGCCAGTGTGCAAAACCAAAGAGTAACGTAAGGGAAAGGGAACACAGAAAACACAGCCCTCCCTTCAAACTAAATAAATGACCGTATAATACAGATCTAAGCTTGAATTTTTCGGGTTTTTTTATGATGAACTTTAGACATTGTAACAGCACTATGCTTCTGAGACAAATAGTGTGTGAAAAGAATGTATTGAGTGATCAGGAATGCTTCTGAATTTCAGAGGGATTACACAGGATGTATAACTGCTTCCAAGGTCTTCCCTGCTAAATAGCAATCTGCAGATAATGCTGCCAAGTCTTCTGTCAAAAATTGGAAGCCTCTGTAGTTATGTTGTTTAGTGACCAGGAAAAATTTGGTAAATGATTTGAATATTTGACCTTTACTGCATGTACGATTAACACCCACGTTTGTAAAAATCCCAGCCAGCAAATTAGGGCCTGTAGAAATTGCTTCATCAGTGGCCAAATGCACTTTGGTTCTCGAGGAGGAAAGTGTTTTCGTACACAATAGCAGCACTGGCGATTGATTTTTACAGTCTTTAGTAAACAGCATGTTTCTCACCGCCATCCTTTCTGTTTTCTGACAGGCCTGCTGGAGACCCAGCTGAGCAGGCACGATCAGATGCTGAGCGTTCACGACATTCGGCTGGCTGACATGGACCTCCGCTTCCAGGTCCTCGAAACCGCAAGTTACAACGGAGTGTTAATTTGGAAAATCCGAGATTATAAACGTCGGAAGCAAGAAGCAGTCATGGGGAAGACTCTGTCCTTGTACAGCCAACCCTTTTATACTGGATACTTTGGCTACAAGATGTGTGCCAGAGTTTACCTGAACGGAGATGGCATGGGAAAGGGGACACACTTGTCTCTGTTTTTTGTCATAATGCGTGGAGAATACGATGCTTTGCTTCCTTGGCCCTTCAAACAGAAAGTGACTCTCATGCTCATGGATCAGGGACCGTCTCGACGCCACTTGGGAGATGCTTTCAAGCCAGATCCAAACAGCAGCAGTTTCAAGAAGCCAACTGGAGAAATGAACATTGCGTCTGGCTGCCCAGTCTTTGTGGCTCAAACTGTTCTAGAGAATGGAACGTATATTAAAGATGATACTATTTTTATTAAAGTCATAGTGGATACGTCGGATCTACCAGACCCCTGACATACACTGGGGGAGGCGGATTAAACAGAAGGCAACTCCGTTTGGGGGTTTTATATCAGTTTGTCTTCAATCAGAGGTCCTAAAGCTCACAGAACCACCTTGTGGAACAGATGGAAGAGTTTGAAGGCATAACTGCATAGGGTCCAATTGCGAAAGTAGCAACACATTAAGAAATCATACCATGGTATATTTTTTAATAGAACTAGCAACACTTGAGCTCTGAAGAATCACTTCTCCCTCATCAGGATAGTGATTATGGTCAGAGAGGATTTTTTTTAACTTATTAATGATCTAGTCAATTGGAGGTGAAAAGACATATACAGTATGTGCTGAATCAATTACTGACTTCTATTTCTTTTAAGCTAGAATACAAGAAAAACACGTGGGCTAGCTGGAAATTGTCAGCATGTTAAAAGAAGATGAAGTAATGTTGCAATTATGGTATTCTTTGAAAAACTGAGGTGCAATCTTGTCTGAAATATAGTATATTGTCTTTTTAAGGCCTCATCTGGTCTCTGTTTTAATAATTACTTTGTCAGAAGATCTTGGAAAAGTATCCATGTCTTCTCAAAAGTATTTGAATCAAAACCATATTTTTATTTAAAGTTCTATTGTTACAGAAAACATTTTATTTTAAAACTGTTGATAGACTGATATTTCTTGGAAGAAAAAAATAGAAGATATCAAACACTGGTTATCACTTGTGATAGGAAAAAAAAACTATTCAATTCTGTTATTTCTCTTTAGAAATGTAAACCTACAATATATGTCGTAGTTAATGACACTATTTCAAAATTAAGGAAAAATCACTCATGGATGCTGTGCATCATTATCAGATTTATAATTGTTTTCACCCTAAAATAGGGCATTTGTTGAACTTTGGAGTTCTAAACGGAATCCTGTACATTTTTTAAAGTTCTGCCCCATGCTTTCCGATCAAGCTATATATGTTGCACATTATGCTGTCAGCAGTATATAGTATTTTCAGTATTGGGGAGGAGGATTAGTGCTGAAAAAAGCCTCTATGTTTGTTCTGTACTAGCAGCCATTGCTTCAAGACAAACCAGCAATGTCTTAATACAGTGATGGTGGCTTGCATGCATACATGTGCCTTAGATGTGCTGTGCTGCTTATAAACCATAGCTTTTTATTCAGATTAATTCTGATATCTGAAATGGTAGTTTAATTGGACTTCAGGCATAATGTTTCGCCTTGTCTTCAGAGCCCTTAGGTACCTTGCAATGTACAAAACAGAAGCCAAAGCCCATTGCTTTGGCTTCTGCAACTTCTGTGACTTGGCCATGGTGGAATCTATCCTATTGAGGTGCCAAAACGTTATGCTCAGTGCTCCTATGGAGCTCGGACTAGACAGTCTCCATGGCCACTGTGAAGGCAGGCGACATTTTTCCTCCAATGCCTGTGGCTGTAAGGTGGCATCACTTGAAACGAATCCATCTGAGAACTCTGGGGCTGTGAATATGGATGCTCGTGGCAGCTTCTCATAGCAGACAAGCATCCTAATGGGGAATGCATGGGCTTCTTTCTTGTAACAGCCTGAACTGTAGTGGAAAGCATTTGCTAGCCCTGAAACATGCTGATTGCAACCTGCTGTGTTCATCTGCTTCTACTTAATAGCCTGTGACAAGCAAGTCCAGAGACACAGCCTGGCTATGGTGCTCTTTGAAATCCTGCTTAAGCAGAGTGGGCTCGCACCACTGTGTTTTCAGCCTTCATGGGCTTGAAAAAAACTATTGCATCTCAGCCTTTAATGTCAGGCTGTATCCGTTTTCTGCTTTTTTGAGGCATAGTCACAATTTTTGTCTAAGGTGCAGTTGAATTCATGCCTTTGTATTTCAGCTTGTCTTTGCTGTTGTCTTTTTTGGCTGTGCCTTCACACACAGTGCCTGCAAGAAGTATTTATGGATATACAATGCATGCTAAGTGGTCTTCATGGGTTTTCCAGGCACCTGCTAGAATACTGCCTGCTGCTGACCGTCAGCAGCAACTTGTCTTCCTTTTCTTGCCTTCCGTTGTCCGGGTACTGTACTCCCTCTATGGTACGTGGCTGTCAACAGGTGCAAGCTCAAATATGGAGGCACGTGCTAGCATTTACTTTCTAGCACGGAAGGAGGATGTTCTGCACAAGAGATAAATATCTACAGATATACCTGCATCTATATCTCTAGATATAATTGTATGGCACTTGCAGTTTTATGCAGGCTGCATAAGTAAACCCATCACTTACGCTTTAGGGCGAAGGTTCGCTCAACTTGTGTCATTTTAATAATTGTGAATGTAGGCAGCTGAGCTTTTGTGTTTGTGCATCACAGAATTTTACTGAAAACAGGATTCCCAAGTGGAAATGTCCAAAGGACTCTCCTCCCATTGCTAATGCATGTCTTGTAAAATTAAATGAAACAGTTTGGCCATCTCAAAACAGTTTATATCCTGTTTCAATCTGGGACTTGGAGGAGATTTCTAGTATAAGCAGGGCCCAGCATATTCTGCAGATTTATGACTCCAGTTTCCAACTTCTGTGACAGAATTGCGCTTCTAAATCCAAGCTCTTTAAAAGACGAGGAAAAAAAAAGGCATTTCCAGCCTTGGCGATTGAAAGAGGACTTTGAAACATGCGAATGTGTAAACCAATAGGGAAGTCTTCCTGAGTCTGCACACAGCCTAAACTAGTAGCTTTAAGAGATCTGAATATCTCGTCTTGGTGGGATATTGACTCAGAAACTTCACAGAGAAGTTTAAATATGAACACTGCTAACTATCTAAATGCCGATCACTGTAGCAGAAACATCAGTCACTGTTGTATTTCACAGATCTCTATGCTGCTTTCCACATCTCCCAAGTGCCAAAAGCACCAGCTGCCAGAATCTTCAGCTTCACTTGGGCAGCTTTTATAATGCAGTAACGTGCTATCGATACAAAAATATTTTTGCATATGTGCTTTTTATCACAGTTAATAAAACGGAGGCCTACTGCACTTATTTTTTAAAACTACATGAAGCTGCCAGAGAATTTCCAGTTTGCCAACCCTGCGTACTGTGAAATCCAGGATCTTGCTACACAAATGTAGACACCGCCTGCTGTGGAATACCTGAAGCCTTGACTGTAACACCCCTTTCTCCGCAGAACTCACAGGCCATCTCTGTAGAGTTCTTACTGTGTACATAGAAATCGGTTTCCTCTGCTTTCCAGCAAGGAGTATGTAGCATTTTGTGAAAACAAGGCCACTGTATATTCTCTAAGTTGAAAGGAAAAGATACCTGGTGCTTTACTCAACACTTATAAGTTATTTAACTGTTTCTCTCATCGCCCTTTATCCTTTTTCTCTTTGTTCCTGACTGAGATATCCAAAGTTTTCTAGGGACTGTCTGTTTAAAGTGATTCATGGGACAACACCCTGCCCCCACGTATACTCTTGAATCCCGGCAAACTCCTGGGGGGTGCCATTATTGCAAGGGGGTCCCAGAGTATTTGCATTACTTTGAACAGAGTTTGTTCAATGGAACCATATTGTCCTCTGCTTAGTAATTCTTAGCAGCACACAACCGAAGTCTCTTGCTGGTGTTCTTTCTTCACGGTGACGCTCCATGTACAAACCTCTTCCTTTTCCAGCTTCCTCTAGGGAGATTCCAGTGTGTGACAATCTGGATGTTGCCCTTTGTGTACACTCTTCAGCACGGAGTGAGTGCACCTGTTACCTAGAAAGTCTTGAATCCTAAACAGGATGAAACTATTTGGGTGTTTAAAGACCAACCTGCAATTATGATGCATGACCATGTCTGCATTGCTTCTCTGAGCTAATTAACTGGGGTCTTGTTTCAGTTACTGTCTACACGGTACACCTTCAACTGCTGACTTACAATATGCAATGTTGATTTCAGCCTTGTACTGTAAATGTTGTTCTTCACAAAGAGAATGTGCAATAGGAAAAGGGAATGGTGGGCGGCATACTTCTGATGGAGAAAACACGCTAGCTTTTTTAAAAATACAGAAAAAAAAAAAGAGATGCAGTTTATTTCCTTTTCTCGTGGTGTTTTCTACTTGGAAAAGGAAAGATCAAGATACGTGCCTGTTTCTGTGCCTGGTGACTTTCTCAAATGCAAAGGTAATAGAGATTCGTGTTAGCTTGGATTTAAGTGTTGAACCCATGAATGTTAGGTTGTGATTGTATCACTTCTGTTTCCTCAGCTTGCCACGATTATGGCTTGCTGAGATGGAGTATAAAACTACCACCTATTTGTACCTGTATTCCATCACCTGGGATAGGCATTTCACCAACAGTGCAGGGTATCTGTTGATATTTTGTTTAGTTTTTAAAACACTGGTGCTGTTTGGTCCAAGGCAGAGAAGCATGTAGGGAGTGACAAGAAATGTTGCCTGCACTGCAGAAGAGTGAAAAACGTGACTGCAGTATTGATGCCTTTGATATGATTTAACTATGCAAATATACAAATAGGTGAGGGGGGAAATTCTTGGGTTGCATACCTAATCTCTTAGATTTTGCTGTGTAAATTACTTGTATGTGTGTAGGTACATACATATACACACAGACATGCATGCACATAAATATGCAAAGTCTTTTCTTTATGTAGAAGTGATGAAACAAAACCCTTTCCTCCAAGTTATACTTGATCAGTTGGTGCAAAAATAACTTGCTGCTGCTAAGGGAGGATCTTGGCTAAGGGCAAACTTTGGTTCATATCTTTCAGGTTTGAAGACCTGTATGTAGCAAACACTTTGTTTAGCTTTTCTGAAGACTTTGAATTGTAATTTAGGACACGTGTTCTTCCTCATGCTCTGATAATTTGGAGATTCCTGTATTTTAAACAACTATAGTGATGGGCAACTTTTTAATTGCAAATAATTTCCTCCAATTTGGGAACAAAAGATGATAAAAAGCATCTGGACCTCTTCCCTGGAATTCCTGTCCTTTTCAGTCAATACCTTGGTATTCTGATTGATCTAGAAGTCAAAGCTACTACAATAAAAATGATTGGTTTGGCAGTTGAATCTGAGAATAGTTTCTAATACTGTGTACAGTGTATAGCAAGTGCTATTTCTTTTTTTTGGAAAAAGGAAATCAAAGATGAGAGGTGAAGTGATTTGCCCAGAGTCACAGAAGGAATCTCCTGGAGCCTGGACTGAATGAGAGGTTCCAGTTCCCTAGTGTTGTCTCTGAATTATGAGGTTTTACTTTTTTAATATATTTATCCCTTAAAGGAACTGGAAAATAAGTTGACATACCCTGAAGACCCACATCAGGACAGTAAGGGCTAGAATTAAACATACAAGCTGTCGTGATTTGGGGTTGTACACGCATGGTGGCCCAGACATGCGGAGTGAAGGCCAGCACAGCACGTCAGTGTGAGTAACAGCAGCAAACGTGTCCTGCTCTGTTTGTTCAGAATCATCCAACAAAACCAGTCTCGTTTGATGCTCCTCTTATGAGGAGGGAGAATACCATTGTACAGTGAAGTGGGTTCATCTTTGTTCTACTAGTCAGTGTGACTGACCATTTCTTTCTTGTGGGGCTTTCTCCCTTTTTCTGTAAACCAAAATCTGGAGGGCTTAATTGTTCTTTCTTGCCTCTTAATCCAGGCCTTTGCAGAGAAGCACCAGATAGGAAGGTTGTGGAAAACTTTGGACTGCTGATTCAGGGACATCCTCTTAAGATTTAGAAGAGTGGAGTTATACAACACATAAGGGATCTGACTATTCCTGTTTCTCTTCTAATACATGGTCAAGACTGCAGCTTCTGTCTTCCATTTCATGATGTCAGTGTAGATATTAGGCTGTGTTTTTTCATTATTTTCCCTCCAAGTTAGGATTAGTTCCTTAGGGTTCAAATAAGTTCTGAATTTCACAGAGAAGCACCTGAACCAAAACCCTGGATTCAAACATCCCAGACTTGATGTGGAATTCAAATCTGGATCCCAACTCTGTGGCTTACTAACCTACCCGTTTAGGGAAGGGTTTGTTGTCTCTATGTGGTGTTTGTGTTTTTGGTCCTTTGGAACTAAGCTTTTAATTTGGTTGCCAGTTCTGCAAGGACTTTTTAACTTCTTAGCAATGCCGGTGTTCACACGCTCCATTGCTGGCAGTGCGATGCGTAGTGATAAAATTTGACTCTGTCTAAGGGTTACTGAGATAAACCAGCATTATCATTCGTAAAGGTCATTTTCTTGCATAGTGTTCCGAGCTTTGTATTTGAATCTAGCTCGCACCTGAAAGGACACATCTTCCAACTATGACCTGCATCACTGGCAGAGAGTTGTGTAATCTGTACTTGTGGAATGGGAAGGTACAAGCTTCCATCGTTGCTGATGCATCGTGTAATCCACCTGTTTTGTTTTTCTTATAGCTGTTGTTCGGTTACTACTTTTTTTTTTTCCAGTTTTATAGAAAAAAAAATGGGGAAGTTCAGGATTTTTTCTACAAGGTATAAAACTCCAATGAATTAGTGGTGACTAGAGAGCTGTGAAAAATACCCCATTAGGAGATGATGGGCTAAATGTAGGTCCATTTCTCTTAGACAAGTAGGATAACCTTTAAGATGCATGGAACAACATAATAATCGGGAAAACTAAAGCTGACATTTGTTTCCAAGAAATTCTGTGAGAACTATCTATGGAAAAGACATCAGTGATTGAGAATAATGTACAAATTAATGTGTTTGAAACTTGTGTATCCATTTCTTTAATCTCATACTCTTCAGTGAACGGTACACTTGTGTTCAGTTTTATGATCAAAAACAAAGACCAAAGAAGGCCAGCCTCATTTGATTGTGTATATTCTGCCTGTCTTAATTATCAATAGCTGTAAGGATACAGTGCAAGTGATCTGGTAACCAGTGGTTCTCGTCCTTTTCTTTTAGGGGGAAAAACAATTTTAAAATGTATAATTTATTGCTCAGCAATAACCATGTTGTTAAAATAATAATAAAAAAAGGAATTAGCAACATGTCTTAATTTCCCAATAGCATTATTATATGTTGTATTTCAGTTTACTGTATATTGTGTTTTTGTATTTATTTGTGTTTGGAGGTCTTGCTATGTCTTTTTGTGTTTAAATGCTAATAAACAAGGACAGTGTGTAAGAGTGTAGAATGCTGAACTCTGAAATGCTAAACTGTGTTATTAAAGGAAAAATAAATAAGTAGGAAATCATATTTTTTAAAAAAAACCTGGTGTGTTGAATTTGAATGACTGCTGTTGACTTGCAGATGGCCAGGGTGGATCCTTTCTCCTCTGTGAGCCCGCTGCATGTTGGCTGTTCTGTGCTTTGGGCTCATGCACCGGTAGAGCTTTACTGTGGCATTTCCCGTCCTCTGCACAGGTAACTTGCCATAACTTCTGTCAGAGTTCTATTTTCCATGTGCTAACTCTGCTGGAATAAACCAGGCGATGGAGTTCATCCTAACATCAGAGTTGAGAGCCCTCGTGCAAACAGAGTAGAAATAAATGGAATGGCTTTTCATGCATTTGTGGTACACTGCTTTCCCAAAGAGGTGTGGGAGAGTTGAAGCGTCGCTTAAATGTCTAAAGATGGAGATTTCTTATTTTTTCTTCTCTTGTGTCATTAGTAATTCTTCTCAGCTCGGAACCGCGTGTCAGGTGTGTGCTTGAAGTCACAGAGCATGATGCAGTCTGTAAAAACAGCAGACAGTTCTGGAATGGGTGGAGCAGTATTTCCACCAGGTTTCAGATTCAGCCTAGGGATGAAAACTCTGATCCCCTGGGGTGTTGTATGAAGCATGCCACTTCTACTGAGCACCACACTGTTGTTTCTTCCCTATCGTCCCTCCCACCCCTCTCGTACTGAAATTGCAATTTCCCTTCTTTCCCATCACTGCAGGGGTAGTACTGGGTTTAGCAATGCAGGAATGTCCTGCCTGTGCTCAGACACAAGACTGCAGTGTCTTGGCAAAAGCCGCCGCGGCGCTGGGACGTGAGAAGGACCTGGCCAGCCCACACCAGTGTTTGGAACAGGCGCTTGGAAAGTGCTGGGCAGCCGAGTGCCTTCTCTTGATAAAATGGGGACGCCAGAGAAACAGCAAATGCAGGCAGGTGGGCATGGTGAGAGGGGAGGGTGGCTAAGAAGTGCCATCCTCATCTCGTGCAGGACGTGCTGACGTGGATGTTCCCTTTGCTGCTGAAAACAGTCTGTGTGTGACTCTGGGTGCTCCAGCCTCTGCTGTCCTGCTCATCAGCCTTTCCACTCGCGCTCCCAGCGTAGGCACTTGAGGCTGCACTGCCTGAAACTCTTCATATCTCTGCTGTGGAGCATGAAGCGGTGGTGAGCTTCCTTGTTTTAATGAGGTGGGCTACCTTCCAGCAGAGTCCTCTGGAGAGAAGATTCCTTGTTGTGGTGACTGAACCAACCACAGTAATGCCCAGGGGGCCACATAGCCCAGATAAAGAGGTTTGGTGGGCTGGCTCCAAAGGTTAAATGCCCCTCTGTGAGAATGGCTTCTCCCATTGAATTCCTGTCACCTGATGTAGGTTCGGTCTGTCTGATGGACAATTGACAGACACCCCTTGTATCTCCTAAGGAAAGGTAACCAGATCTGTCCTGCCCTTCCCTTCTTCCTATAGGTCACTGCTATGTCATCCCCACCTCCTTCTCTGTACCCCTTTTAAGCCCACCCGGGCTGGAAGTTCGTCTTCTTCGCTTCTGGTCCCCTTTGAGGGAGTTTCTACAATAAACCCTTGGAATACCGGCCGAAGAGCCGTCTCACTCATTGATCTCTGGCTATGCTTGGGCAATCCATGAGCCCCGGGCTTGTGGCTCCGTGCCTTCCACCGCACGGGCGAGGGAGCTGCTATCGAGGCACACACACAGTGCCACAGAGTGTCCTCCTCTCGTGCTGGGCACCTCTGGACAAGCTGCAGCTCTCCTGGCCCAGCCAGCGCGCTGGCATACTAATATACCTCCTCCCAAATTGGGGAGCTTGGTGCTACTCAGATGTGACATTTCTGTCATTACAGAGTAGCAGGATAAGCAGAGAAGAAACAAATTGCTTTAAACAGGAAGGAAAACACCTAATTCTCTCCTCTCCTCCCTGCTCCTCCTTCCCCCATAAAGAATCATAATTGAAATGACACAATGCCCTTCCTAGCCCCAGTGACTCTTTATAAAAGGTTTCTCCATGCCAGGTCCCAGAAGGTGACTGTCAGCTTTGTGGGGCGCTTTCCCCCAGTGGGCCATCTGGTACTTAGGGTGGCAGGAGCAGAGTGCCAGCTCTGGGAGCGCCAAGCAGCCGGGGAGAGCAGTGAGGAGCTCCTGGGCTACAGAGGCCGCTGGCTGACATGAACACTGCCAGAGCCTGGACCTGCTGCTAGGGCCGTCTCTTGGAAGAACTGCAGGGGGTTTTTTAAAGTTTTGGGAAGTTTTTCAGACTTGCAAACTTTGGTTTTGCTTGCCGTGTGGTAAGAAGTCAGAGTTTTTCAAAATGTTTGTCTGAGCTCTGTATCCTGCTCCCTGTTTGCTTTGATGTGACCAAGTCTTGGAATTGTTTGAGGAATGGGGAAATATCCAGTGATCAAAACAAGTGATGAACGAGGTGATTTCCCCCAACCTTCCCCAAAGCCAGTTATTTTGTGAGTCAGTTGTGTGGTTCCTTCCTGCATGCCTAGATTGAGCCCTGGAGGCTATTCCTGTCAAGTAATGTGTCTGGCTTGTTGTTTGGCCAGAACTGGTGAAAACTCGAGTGTCTTCCCTATCCCCCTTGACAAATGTGGCACTTGGGGAGGCTTAGCCCACGCAGACCTCTTGCTCCTTCAAGGTGGTCTTTAGCAGTGAACACCGGACCTGAGCGCCTGCTCTGGTGTGTTCTGTAGGCTCACAAGAATGGGGAATGGCCCAAGCCAGGAACTGAATTCCCACTTGGCTGGGCTGGCAAACACAGAAGAGACCTCAGGGGCTGACTTCCACCCTGCAGGCTGCATCTTGGGTCAAGCCATGTTAGGGCAAAGCTGCTTTGGTTGCAGCTGTGTTTTGGCAGCGTGGCTGTGTGAGCAGAGGCAGGAGCTGCTTGCAGACACTGCTGTGGACACTTAATGGCTGCTTTGTTCCAACACAGAAACTGCAGAGATTACTTAGATTTCTACCAGATATTTCTACCTGGCTGGTAGAAATGGCATCTGCCTCGGCATACCCTGTGCTATCAGCCCACAGGAACACAGGCGAGGCGTGAGCTTGTCCCCAGCCGTGGCCCCTTTAGCAGGTGTCCCTAGGGTAGGTAGTGGTGGCTGGTAAAAGGCACTCGGTTTTCTGAGGATAAAAAGAAATCCCAGCCATGCACAGGGCTGGATGGAGTGGGCTGGTTCCCGTGTGCAGCTTGGCGTGGGCTCAGGGCTGAGAAGCAAACCTGGTTGCTCACATCCCTACATCCGCACAGATCTCGCTCCGAAGCTGCTCCTTGTGGATAGCCCTAACAGGAAGTTCTTGTTCCCCTGCTTCACACTACAAGATAAGAAGTGAGTTGGATTGTGGCTTCCAGGTAGCTCTGAGATCAAATGCAATCCCCTCTGGTGACTTCTCCTCCCTTGCTGCCCCGAGGGTAAGGTGACTGTGTGGCTGCTGGAGGCCCGTAAGCGCTGGGTGAATTCCTCTTGCTGAATTGGCGTAGAGCTCCAAAGAGGGGTTTAACTCCACAGATTGGCTGGACACTCAGCTGCAGCTCCCAACCAGCCCTGAGATGAGGCTGTGCCTCTCCCAGCAGCACACACAACTCCTCTGCCACCAGAGATTGGTTCTGGCTGTATAGATGGTGCTGTTGCACAAAACACTATCTTTTTTTTTAAATCAAAGGAAATCCCACACGGGGATTTTCTGTGGTTTATGCTAGGCGCTCTCTGCTTTAAGGGCAGCCAGAGACGTAACAGCTAGAGGGCCTGTCACCTGCCAGGGCATTTAGCCTCATTTATTTAAGCTTAGCTTCACATTCAAACCTTCAGCAATGCTGCACTGTGCCAAGGAGAATGGCAAACGTTGTCTGCCTGGGTGCAGCCCAGCCCCACAGCGGGTAGCTTTGGCACTGGAGGTTTGGAGCGAGTTTTTGGCACACCTCTGCCTTCTCCCCTCTCTCTGTTTGAGGCCATGGCATGTAATACGGTTACCACAGAATAAGTTTTCCATGCACTTAATGACTTTCTGGGGACGGTGCCATTGCTGCTTGGCTGTTTGGAGGGCTGCAGGAAGCTTGTGCTTGTGGGGAGCAGTCATCCACCTTGGGGTCTGGTGCCCACACCATTGCTGCTTCGTGCTCAGCCCTGGGCTCCCTTTCCAGATGCAAAGAACTGGGGCTGAGCGCTCATACTAGGGAAGTCCCTTGCGTTGCAGCATACAACTTTTAAGTGGTGAGGAGAGATGCAGTTGTACAACAGAGAAGTTCTGAGAGGTGCTGGATGTCCTTGAAGGGCTTTAGGAGGTGGCTCTGCTGGCTGGCTAAGGGGAACAGTGTTTTTGGCTTTGATGCCCGTTTATAACTCAGTGCTGGGAAGGTCAAGCATCCACTGAGTGCTGTTTTCCCTCTGTGGTGGTGATGTTCTCACCCCACCCCAGGAGCATTGCGGGCAGCCAGCATGGGGGAGCAGAAGGACCAGTGGGCAGCAAGGAGTAAAATGTGCTGGTCTCTCCATTATGGCAGATGCTTTAATTTCTGGGGAGTGATTTCTCCTTCCTTTCTTCTTTGTTTCACTCTCCCTTGCAACCACCTGACCCAAACCTTGTTCCTGTGCACCCTTCCATTGTGCCTGTCTGATCCTGAGGCACAGCAGTGTCTTGGGACAGTAGCCACAACAAAAGCTGGAATGGAGAGGAGTGTGCTCCAGCCATGGGAGAGACCCGCAGCGAGGGCCAGGTTATTCTGACCGGGTTATTCAGCAATGCTGCAGTGAGCATCTGGCCCCAGTAATAAGCTTTACTGGAATTTCTGCCATTCCCCTACCCTGCCCTTTCCTACCCTAATGCTGGAGCAGGGACTGTCCATCCTTCAGCAGGGTTTCACAGGCAGATTGGGGATTTTTGACCTCTGCCTGCTTGCCAGATGAATTCCAGCTCATTTAAAATCAAGTATCAGCTTTGGTGGGACAAGCAGCATGGAGAAGCAGCAGCTGCAGAGTACAGGAAGTAAAACTAAGGATGTGAAGCACATCCCAGCACACTGGGTTTCAGGAGCTATGGCACTGCTTTTTGCACAGGGTCCCATGAGCAGTTTCTCCCGTCCTGGCTGTGCTGCAGGATGCTGAGGCCACAGACAAGCATGCACCTGCCCTCTGCACACTGCAGTCCTTTCTCCAAGCTCTTACTGCTGAGTATCCATGATTTATAATTTTTCCCCCCCTATTTAAAATACAGGACATCTCACTGCAGCCAGCATTCACCCCAAGAGTCCCCTGGGAGAGATTTGTGAGTGGTAATTAGAGTGCAGGAGCCTTTCACCTCGAGGACATCTCTCAGCATCGAGCTCCCTGGGCAGAAAGTGCTGACTGTGTTTTGGCTGATGCCCAAGCTTAGAGCTGCAGCTCTAAGGAGCTTTCTCTCCTGGCACCTCAGTCTGTCTGCCAAGTTAGAAGCTAGGAAGCAGGGGGAGCATGACTGGTGGGATGGGGATAGTTTGCTTCCCACTCCTGCACTCCTAAATCCTTGTTGGTGTCAGGTCAGTGCTTCTTGTGGGTGGTGACTCTTCCACTAGGTGACCCTTCCAAGAACTTCTCCAGTCTCTTCCTGGCCTCTAGTAATCCCCTGCATTCACCAATCTTCTGCCCTTGCCCTGCTGGTACCAGTGTCAGCTGAAGGGCAGCTGAGCCCCACAGCTCTCTCCTTGGCATGAGCCCCTGTCATTATCCATGCTCTGCCCCCATCCTTTTCTGCTCCTAACACAGCCTTGGCAAAGACACGGGCCTGGACCGGCATGCAGCACTGCTCCATGCTGTGGCAGAGCACAGGGATGGCGCAGTCCCCCCTCCTGCTGCATCCCCACGCACTCGTGCCGCTGCCAGCAGCCCCGTTCAGCCCTGGCAGCTGCCACAGGAGCAGCGTGGGGCTGTGCTGGCGCTGCCGGGTAATGATCAAATCAGCTGGTGGCCAAAGTACAATTATGAGTCGTGGCTGGGAGCTGCTCCCTTCCAAGCGAGCTAATTGAAAATACATGGAGGCCATTACTAGTAATTACGAGGTAGCCGCTGTTCAGCACGGGGGAGCGGCGTGGGACGTGCAGCGTGTTCACCCTGACACCCTTCAGCTGGGACTGGATGGGTGGGGGAGTGTGGGTGGTGAGGTCTGGTGAGCCAAGCTGGGGCGACCCCCGCTCTTGCCTCCCCAACTACTTCCTCAGTGGCTCTCTTAGGCTCCCCATGGATGCTAAGGAAACAGGGAGATTGAGAAAGGAGCTGAGCGCGAGCCAGCTTCTGGAACAGACCAAGGCTGAGGTTCGTGCTGGGGAAAACCTGCCTCCCATACTGGTTAACTCCCCACTCCCTCCAGTCTCCTCCAGACTGAGCCCATCACGTGCGCCGGGAAGGTGCAAGGTCCAGCTGGGCAGGGATCGCGCAGCCGAGGGATGGCAGCCGGCTGCGAACCGAAGCGCCTGCTCTTCCTCCTGGGTATCCTGCAGCTCCTTGGTGAGTACGCCCAGGGCCCGGCCGCCGTGGCGAGCAGGGGTGACCGCTGGGCGACCTCCGCATTTCGCGTGTGCTCCTGGCAGCCCTGGTTCGGAGCAGGGTTGCAGGATCTGTCACTCACAGCATACCTGTAAGGCAAACGGGAAAAGGCATTTCCAGCCGGACGCGGGGAAGGCAGGCAGGGGACCGAGGCTGGGATAGCCGTGCGGAGCCTGCTGAGCCTCTCATTTGAAGTCAGCAGCGCTGCGCTGCAGGACACGCTCCCTGTTGAATATGCATGTAGCTTTGATGTTCAAGGACTGCGCTTCCCGGGAGACAGGGCCGATTAAATAGCACACTGATATTTCCAGGGCTGGGGAGGGTGCAGGAATGCACGGCGCCGCTGCATGGGGCAAAAGGATTAACCTCCGGCCGGAGGAGCCGCTGCTGCAGCCGGGGCGGGCGCGGAGCCGTCCCCGGGGCGTGCCCGGCTGTGAGCTCGCTTGACCTACGGGACGTGAGGCTTCGTGTGATGGGGCTGTCCGAGCCTTTCGCCTGGAGATCTGACCTCTCCGTTCCCAGCTTCCCGGGCCGGGAGGGACACGAGGGAACGGCAGCAAGGACGGAACAACTTGCCATTACTGTCTGGGGGCTTTTTTCCCTTTTTAAGCTCTTTTCTGCTCTGAGCCAGCCAGGTGTTTATGCCCACAACACTGCGAGCAGCTGCTTGGCTCCAGTTCTCATCACTGGTAATGTCTTTTTCCCTCTCAGAGGGTTTTAAAGAGAGCACGGCACGGGTGTGTTCGCTCTGCCTAAGGGCTCCTTCAGGCACCCGCAGCCCGGTGTGAGGCAGGGGACTCCCTCTGCGCCTTGTACCTGGGCTCCAGGACTTTCATTCTGGTTAAAAATACATCGTCTCCTGTTAATCTGGAGATGGCTACTACAGGCAGTGGTCTAAGCAGAGCCCCTGGCAGAGTAAGACAGCGCAAATTACACCTCAAGGTGATCTTTGTGTGCTGATGGAGCCTCTGCAGCCACATCCCTCCGCACCATTTGGAGTAGCCGTGCCCAGGCTTTCTGCAGCGCACCTTCCTCTGCCAGCTGGAGCCATTCTCAACCCCCTCCGGGCCCAGGCTGGGCCAGCCTTCGCTCTCCACGCCCCCACCAGTGCTCCAGTCCTTTCCACCACGGGCTTTCTACGTATTTTGTAATTTTGTGGGTCTTTCTGCTGCAGAAAAGATGATCCATTAAAAAGGCAAAAGTGGGAGTTTTTTGTCATTTTCTTTTATCCATTTCATACTTACTTGCCTGAAGCCATTTCATTCAGGCTGCTGGAGATTCATTCATCTTCAGCAGAACATGCATCCCCCAGCCAAGCCTGGGCATGTCAGGTTGGGAGGCTGCTTTGCTGTGCTTGTGCAATCAGGGAGGTCAGAGTGAAAACCCCCTCCGCCATGTCCTGTCCCAGGCCAGCGGGCTCATCCCTGTGGGCCCCAAGGGCAGGACTGCCACTGTCCCAGGAAACCCCAAGAGGAAGAACCCTGTTTCCCAACCTGTTTATGCCGCAGGCTGAAGTATACCATTGAATCCTCCCTCTCCAGCTCCAAACACATGAAACCAGCCTGTACTTGTGCTACATCTCCCATAACAAATGCCCTTTCTTCTCTTGCCCTGTCTTAGTGGTATGCCAGCTTTGCATGCCCACTCCATACCTTCTGGAAACCAAAGGTTGAGGAATCTCTACTTGTTTAATTAGTCTGAGTGACAACAAAACCCCCTGCAAGGATTGCTTAACTACCAAGTGTATATTATTGTTACCCCTTGCCTGCAGGACACTTTCCTGCCTTCTGTCTGCCTGCCGAGTGTTTGTCCCTTGCTTCTCTTCCTCTCTGGGTGGGTGAAAACCATCACCCAGCCAAAAAAAATCCCCCGCGTAGAGAAGGGCTGTGACTGCTCATCTGGGAAAACGCAGGAGCTGCTCTTGGGTGGAAAATCCCCAAATCTGGCCTAAAAAGGCCAAGCCATCCTAAAGCACATCCCAGAGCAGGCTTCTAGTGCCTCCCATGGACTGGATTAAACTGGTTTTTCTGTTCCCTCCCAGCTGCCACCGCTGCTGTGTACAAGCAGTGGATCCCCAACACCAATTTTGAAACTGCCTCCAACTGGGATACAGGCAGAGTCCCCTGTGCCAGCGATGTGGTTCACTTTGAGAAGGACAAGGTACAGACATTTTAAATTTATTTTTATTTTGTTTTTGCAAAACACTGTCAGACATTGGGAAAGCCCCCTTACCTGACAGGCCAAAGCATACCTTATTCTTGCTTTTCTTACAGGTTGTCTCAGTCTTCGTCAGGTCTCCCCACGTGCTGACAGACATGGTAAGGCATGGTGTGCATGGTGTGCAGAGGGTGGGTGAGGGCAGGGCCAGCCCTGGAGCTCTGCCTGCTGGCACATTCCCCTGTCTCCCTCTCCACAGAATCATAAAATGGTTTGGCTTGGAAAGGACCTTAAAGGTCATCAGTCCCAACCCCTGCCGTGGACAGGGATACCTTCCACCAGACCAGGTTGCTCAAAGCCCCATCTAGCCTGGCCCTGAATGCTTCCAGGGATGGGATATCCACAGCTTCTCCAGGCAACCTGTGCCAGTGTCTCATCACCCTCACAGTAAAGAATTTCTTCCTAATATCTAATGTCCTACTGTCCTCTGCCAGTTTAAAGTAATTCCATGGCCTTTGACACTTTCCTCCATGGTCCAGCCAGACTAAGGATGCCTCAGCTGGGGCAAGGGACCAGAGTCCTACAGCAGCTTGGGTTTCTCTCTACCGTAGAACAAAAAAGCCCATTTCTGGGCTTGTTTTTTTTAAATTAGGGGAGATGAGAGGGAGTACAGCAAAACCCAATTTCATTTGAAAGAAATTGATTTTTCCTTCTCAAAGGAGGGATAAAACCCCCTCCATGTGATGGAGACCTCGGCAGTAGTTGGCTGAGGAGCACCAACCCACAGCATTGCTGACACACAGCAGGCAGTAGCCCTGGGCAGAGGCTAAGTGAAGCTGACATCAAAATATCTTAAAATGAAAACAAACTGTTCTGGGAAATCCCAAAATAATTGCTTGAGAAATTTTCTTTCAAGTGCCATTGCGTTTTATATTTTTCTGTGGCATTATCAGCCTGGCTGTGGCAGGATGGGCACGACACCCTGCTGAAATGTGTATGTTGAGTGATATAAGAATGGGGGAGCTTCGACTCAGAGGGGTTTCTGAGCAATCTGGCTTTGCTGCACATGAGGAGCTCTGCCCCAGAGCAGGCTGACAGGCAGCCATGAAAACGTGGGATCTCAATCTCCATGGCTTGGAGGGTAAAATTTAACAGGGAGGAATTAAAGGGAGAAGCAAACCTACTGCCCCAACATGCCTGTGGGGGATGGGTCACCAGTGAGCCCTCTCTCAGTGCTGGGACAGGAAGAGATAGGCTGGATCCTGTTTGGAAAACCTCCTGCTCTAGACCTGATGAGTTTGTGGACGAGTTTCATCTCTCAGTTTTAGGGCAGCTTTGCTCTTTTATTGGCCATTAAATTTGAAGAAGCCCTTGAAATTTATGTGGTGTAATTTGTTCAGGCTGTCTACGCCACTAATAGTTTTGATGCTTTAATAACGCCATGTGCCACATTTAATTCCTCTACAAATATTTGGAGGAGATACTTTATTTATATGGCATTTTAAATATGAATTTCCGAAGGAAAGAATGTACTGGGGAAATACGTACAAACATAATGTAATAAATGATGTGGAATTTACCCAGAGAAGAAAAGAGCAAAATACCACTCCAGTAGATTTTATTTTACTTACAGATGAATGTATAATATTTCTAAAGTACTTTCATCAGAGGCCTGCAAAGTGCATAATTGCAGAGCAGCGTCAGTCATTACGGCTGAGCCTCCCGCAGCCAAGCTGGAGAGCGGAGCTGAGCAGCCTGAGGAGAGAGAGATCAACACAACCTTTGCTCAACACAAAACAACATCCATGCCCGCCCACCGCTCGGGAGGGTGGCTCCCAGTGCGACTGCGGGATGGGTCAGGCTGCCCCAGTGACCCCTGGCTCGTCCCAGTCAGAGGATCCCGAGTGCTGGCAGGGGCCCCTGGGGACCTCTGCTGCCTTGGGGTTTCTCTGGGCCCCGCTGCTGGCAGGCAGCTGCACAGGCTCCAGGGTTACAGTGAATTTTGTAGTCCCGCTGCTGTGCGGGTGGGGAGGACTGCTGGGGGATCCACGAGGGAATGAAGCATCGCCTCATTCCCCTCCTGCACTGAATTGCACTGCAGGTGAGCAGCCGGCCCTGCCTATAACCTGCGCTGCAGCTCACACCTTCCTTCTGAGCATCACTGCCCCGGCGACTCCCTGTGAACTGTCCCAGCATGTCTCTTAGTGAGGTGGTTAATATTTCTTTTAAATTTCAGCTCAGGCATTTCCCTCCTGTTCACTGCCGTGCTCTGCTCTCACCAGGTGATACAGGGACTGACAAGGTTAGGGATGAAAAAGGCATGAAACCCACCACCTGAGCTGGGCTGCCACTCATGTAAATGACATGAAATTTGGCAACCAGCTGGTTAGAAAATGAATTGGTCATGAGGCTTTTTGCAGAGAGGCTGGGCTGCACCTGTTCGGCTGCCAGCCACGCGCGCTGGAGCATTAATCACTTAAATCAGCAAGAATACATTAAGCTTTAGAGTCACCATGGAGATGCTATACAGCCTTTGGCCAAAAAAAAAAAAAGCAGAATGTTGTTTGCTGTAGTAGCATAGAAGGAAATTCACAGCTGAGGAGGGATTAGGCTCTCATTGACTTTCATGAGGACAGTGCCTGCTCTGGCAAGTGTAGGGGGGAATTCTTGGTGCTGGTGGTGGAGGGACAGCATAAGATCTCCCATCCCAACTCCTCAGCTGAGTGGGGCGTCGGGTGGTCCTCATGTGTCACCATCGCTCCTCTCCTAGACATTATGTGAAAGCTCACTTCTGTATGGGGAGCTCTCCAGCCCCCCTCCCCATCCATCCCATGCAGGCACCAGCTGAGCTCTGCAGATCGCTCCCCATCCATCCCATGTGGGCACTAGTCAAGTGCTGGGAGATGCCTTCTTGAGAGGAGGCTGTTGGGGCGCAGAGCCTGCCACCACTCAGAGCTCACCCACTGATCACTCAGCTCAGCAGTTATTTGAAGTTTCAAATGGATCCCTAATTCAGTCACATACTAAATCCAAATCCAGCTTAAGCGTAAGTGGCTTTCATGCACAACCGTCATGATTAGGCTGGATTTTCTATGGTATTTAGCTGCCTAAAGATGCAGATCAGTATTTAGCCAGCTTTCGGACGTGCCTGAGACTAAATGTGCAGAAAAGATGGAAATAGGGGTGATGATGCCTGGCATGGGTGCTCCGGGGCAAGGCAGACTTTGGCTTTGTTTGTCTCCTGATGGGGGAGAAAGACTCCTGCAAGGGATTGGACCCTCTGGCTATGGCTGTGCTTCCAAAGGGAGCCAGGCCAGGGCATGTCTGCAGCAGTGAGCTTGCTGTTTGCCCCATAAACACCAGCCCTTGTGCAGTTTGTGCCTGAGCTGGCCAGCACTGACATGCGGGCCAGGGATGGATGCTGCTGTTTCTATTTTTGGGGTGGCAGGAGTCAGGTTTATTCACGTGGGCAGAGCAGCCTTGCTCCACCCCAGGGTCAGGACACTGGCTGGGGTTACTCAGGAGCCCTGACATCCCCCTTCCAGCTCTGCCCCATCCCTGAGCTCTGCTGTGGGGCAGCATCTGTCCGTACCCCTTCCCTGCCTGCCCAGCGAGGGGCTGCAAGGCTGGGCAAGGGTTTGGAGTGTGCAGGGCACTGGGGTCTGACCAGGGACACCTCCCCCAGCCTTATATTTTTAGCTGCCTAATTGCGAGAGCAGAATGTACTCGGCTTTGCTGCAGGATGCTCCCGCTCGGTTCCTGGCAGAGATTGATCTTGAAATGCCAATTGCTCTCCAGGGGCACCGGCTCTAATGAATTGCCACAGTTCGTGCTAGTCCCAGGCACTGGTGCTCCCTCCCCCACCTCTTCCCAGACAGCGGGGTAATGAGACAACCAGAAAAGGGATTATTTTTCCTTCTTCTAAGATGAAGGTAAAAAATTTCAGGGGAGGGTGTGCCAGCACATAATTCCAAGATGGAATCCTGCAGTCTTTTCTGTCTCAGCATTCACACTGAAGGTGTGTGCTAGGAAAGGAGTTTGGTAAAGCAGCCATTTACACGCATCTCCCTGAGTCTATTAGCTCATTTCAGGCTGGTTTCCAGCAGGAGGAGTTACTAAAGTCTGGGATGAGCAGAGCATCTTGCCAGCATCCTGGGCTGTAGCAGATGCTGGAGCCCATCTGGCTGGGAAGCTGCTCCATAGATCGTCTGCCATCCCTTCACTGCCGGGCATGGCCCCTCTGCCCACCCCTGGAGCCTCTTCCTAGGTTTTTCTGACCTTTTCTGTAGAGGAAAGTTCAGGAAAATGAGCTTAAATAATCTGAAATTGATTTGGCAAATGGCCTTAAGCCTCTCTGTGTCTTCTGCATCTGTAGTTCAATATCTTCATCTACCCAAGGGGCTTCCCATGTCCCTGTGACACCTGATTTCTGTACAGTGTTGGGACCTGTTTGGCACTGCAACTAGAAGTGAGTACTGGGGATCTGCAATCAAGTTAATGGGCTTTTTGGGTCTGTTGTTTGTTTTTATTCCCCCATGGCTTTCACTGGGCCCTGCAGGGTGGTTTGGCAAGGGCTGTGCCAGCCAGCACCTGTGTGGGATGGCCAGGAGCTGTGGCTTCTCTGTAGGGATGGGCAGGACCGTGATATGTTTGGAACCTGATGTGTCAGGCCACCCCTGTGCCAGGGGATGTGGTGGCAAGGCCAGGTTGGGCAGGTGCTGTGGGGAGCCCATATGCTGAAACACAACGTAAAAGGTGACAAGCAGACACAGCAAGGGAGCCGGCTCTGGCATTAATGACAGCACGGCTGTACTGCTGCTTCTGGGCGGGAGGGGAGGCAGGGACACGGGCAGGGAGAGCGGCCAAGCACCTCGTTAGCTTGCAGGGGATGACACTGAAATGATGAATCCCCTGGCACACTGCTCCTGTGCCTGTGCTCGAACCTGCTCTGGGTCAGAAGCAGAGGGGCGAGCTCTTGCTGGGATCAGAGCAGGCCTGTGGGCATCCCTCGCCAGCTCCGGTGGGTCCCGTGGAGAGGAGCACCAACTTCTGTGCCCCAGGCATGCTTCACCAGCCCGCATGAGCATGGGCTTCGTGGGGATACAGGCTGTACTTCTGGCCTGGTTTCCTTGGGAAGCTAAAGCCCTGTTCCTCATGGGACCATGTGCCTGGGCAGGGAGGTCTTTGGGCAGCAAGGTGCTACTCCAGCAGCAGGTGACCCTCCTTGGCTCACACAGAGGTCTGGGGGTGGCAGGAGGTCATTCTGCCTTGCCAGGGATCTGGACTAGCTGCTGTGGGATTGAGGGCTGTGGCGGGGGCAGGTTGGCTCTGGCAGTGAACTGGGGGTGTGGGGTGGCACCTGTGGCTGGGGGGAAGGACACTGTCCTGAGGGTGCAGGTGGAAGCTTCACCTGGGCCAGAAAGTGAATAAATGAAGCCCCAGTAATGAACCCAAGAAATCTTGCTGCAGGCGAGCCCCTGGCAATGCTCCAGAGTTGTCAGAGGGATTCACCTGTGGGTGAACCTGGCCCTGTGCCTTTCTGGGGTGCCAGTCAATGGCTGGATACCACCCAGGCACCACCAGCCACGCTGAGACCCCCAGCCCCAGCAGGCACTGGGAAAATCCCTGCTGTTCCCAGCTGTGGGCAGAACGGGCAGGGCCTGCCTGCTGCTGCCCCGGCTGCCTGCTGCTGTCCATGGGCTGCCACTGCCCCAGCAGGGCAGCACTGGGAAAGATGATATGGAAATCATTTCCCTTGAGCATTAGTGCCTGTGGTGGGTTACAACAGTCTGTGCTGGAGCAATAGCCCACTTGCATCCCGTTCCAGTGATGTTTTTCAATGGAGGGCCAGCAGCACCAGCGCCAAAGCTGCTCCTGGGCTGGGTGCCAGGCAAGGGGATGTACGGGGGGGCTGATGGCTGCTGACCTGCCTGCTGGTGCAGCCATGGATGCAGCACTGTGGAGCTCAGTGTGCCAGGCAGTCTTAGTGTGGAATGATGGGGATGGTGGCACCATCTCATCCAAGCAAGGAATTCAAATGCATTGATGCTACAAATAAAAGCAAGCCTGGGGGAAGACCTAGCTGCAGTCACAGGTCTTGTTCACCCAGGTTAAAGCACAAGTGCTGCATTTTTCCTGTGCTGATGATGGTGACATGCCAGTCACAGTGCTCCTGTCAGTCATCTCAGCCCAGTGCTTGTGACTCAAGCAGAGCCAGGATATGCCAGAGGTCGGTTAAGGCCATCTGATTGCAAAGCCATCTCTCAGGACTTTGCTGTTTTCTTTCATATTTGGGAGGTTAGTTTCATTTTCACTTATGCGTTGGGGCAGTGGATTCCTTCTGGTGGTCCAGTGCTGGGACTGGTCCAAGAGCCACATCGGGTCTTTNTTTTTTTTTTTTTTTTTTTTTGGCTGACTTTGATAAGAAAAATGGTGACCGTGTTTCAGTTGTCATTACACTTGATAATGATAACTGAGGAGACAAGTGATTTACCAGTATCAGGGACGGGAAATGACTAATGGGACTCTAAGCACTCGCTGTATTAATGGCCCTGGTGTACAGATTGGCAGGAGGAAGGGAAAGCAGATGCAACTGCCAGCTTTTTGGCTCTGGTCCACTGGTACCTGTCATTGCTCAGTTCAAAAGGTACTTGGAAAGTGGCCCAACCTTTATGCAATTTCCATACTAAACTCCCAAAGGCAGAAAGCCACTGCCTAACCAGAGTGTCCATTTGTCCTCTTCAGTGAGCTGAGATGCTTAACTTATGTTAGGAAAAAAGAAAGGGCAAATTATTTACAAAGATCCACTGGACAATGGAGACACTCCTGAAATGCTGCCCAGTAGTGAGAATCTCAGGCAGGGCTGGTGGTGGATGTGCAGCACGGCTGCCTCAGTGGGCAAGGAGCCATAGCTGCAGGGGCCAGCCCCAGAAATCCCTGTGACGAAGCAGAAGTACTGATCTCTTCCTGAACTTCATGTTTGTGAAGATGAGGTGACTCTATCCCGTCTTGCATTGGGTTGTGTTGCATCTTAATTCCAGGGCTGGTGCTTGCAGTGTTTGGGTAATCCCAGGGTGTGAAGGGACGCTGTGTGCTCTCTCTCATTTCCCTGCCACGCTGACACCCACTTTAGGGATGATGAGCAGCTTCCTCTGGGCTTGGGAAGCGCAGCCAGGTCAGAGTTTTGGCCTCAGCAGTGGAGGGGGATCTCCTGTGGTGGCTGGAGAAGCTGCATCTTGTCCAGAGTGCTCAGAGGCCAATGTCTCCAGAGCACAGGTGCTGCACGGGGCAGATTTGGCACAAGGCAGATTTGGCATGCGGCATTTCTCCCAGGTCTCCTCTTGAGCAGAACTGATGCTGTGTCCTGCTGGCCCATCCTGACCTGCTTGCCCTCCCAAGCACGTGCAGGATGCACCACTCACTTGATCATGGAACTGGTGTTGTGCATCCGTGTGTGCATCCCTAACCGTACAAATGATCCTCTTATACCTCATCTCCTCTCTTACCACACTGAACTCAGCCCTGCCATGTGAATCCTTGACGTGTTTTCCTTCCCCTCTAGTTAGTTTGTGAAGATCTGAAAGAACACCCACCCTGGACACAAAAGCTGCTTGTGTCCTGCATGGTTACCACAGGCTATTTGGGAAGCTCTGACCCATAGCTGTAATCAAAGTGGTAACTACAGGGGAGAGAGCTGTCAGGCAGGCAGGGATGAGAGCAGGGATTTCCCAGCCCAGTGGTCTTGATCCAGCCACAACACTCCCAAACGCCAACTTCAGCAGCCTGGGAAAGCAAGTGGAGGCCAATCAGGGTCCTGCTGTGTAGCCATCCCCCTCAGCAGCAGCTGCTGGCTGATTTCCCTCCTTCCACCCAAAGATCCCTGCAGCTTTGGGTCGGAGTGCCCAGAGCTGACTGCTGTGAAGAGCTGGTACCCTGTGTGGGTGAAAGGATCTGCTGCATGCCATCCAAAGCCCCGTGCTGAGCAGCTCGGATGGGCCCTAGCAGCCAGCTGGCCACCCTTGCTGCCTGGCCCCGCCGTGCAGAGCTGGCCGCAGGGGGCCAGCCCGCAAACCGGGCAAGAGGCAGCGCCCAGGGGCTCCGGGCTGCAAAGGCCCAGCCAGTCTGGGAGAAGAGACTTGGCTGGCAGTGCTGCTGGCACTGGCCTGAGTATAGACGACAGCTGACTGCTCCAAAATGTCCCATCACCCACTCCTGCATGAGCTCACAGGAAAACAAGCCAGGGCACTTGAAGTGAAGTACAGCATTTTGTGGCTGAAGCTGGTAGCATTGCCCTCACCCAGCTCAGTGCAGGCCAGGTCCCGAGCCTCAAAACAGACATGGCTTTTACATCTGCAGATAAAGGACATGATGCCATTCGTATCCTGGCAGGCCTTTCAGCCTTTTTCAATGCTTCAGTACTGGACAAATTTCCTTTACTCAAAAGTAATAGAAATTCAGAGAACCTGATGGCAGGACACAGGCTATGGTCCGATGGAGCAGCATCCATAGGCAAAGGCTTCTTCCTGGCTGGGGGGAGCCTCCACACCCTTGGGGCGCATTTGCCCCAACCTCAGCTATTCCCAGTGTCATCCCCTCTTGTCCAGCCCAATGTATGGCATTGCTGGGTCCAAAGCAGATGGTTCAGAGGAGCACTGTGGGACTCTTCTTGGTGGCAGCCACCCTCTGCTCTCTATCCTGGCTTCTCATGGTTCCTGAACCAAGAGAGCCACCTGGGCTACGGCCTTCCAAGCACTGCACCACCAAGGCACTAAACTTCTTACCAGGTGCCTACCTACAGTTTGGGGGTGATGAGCTTTTTGCCTTGTCCACCTCCCCCATGCATCCCCCATGGTGGCCTCTGAGTAGGACTGAGCATCCTCAGGCAAGACTGCCCAAGGACACAGAGCTATCACAGCCACCTGCAGCAGTCAGTCATAAGTCTTGCTTTCTCTAACCTACATACATATTTAAAGACCAATTAAGTAGATGAAACCTTAAAATCCCATTTAACTTTCTCTGCCTGAGCACAGGACCCAGTACGTCGGCATAGCTCAGTCCTGGAGGGCTTTCAGCTGCTCTTGGGGAGTGATGCTAAAACACTGGATAGACCAAATTAGAGAAGGGAGCCTCAAGCATCACTGATTCGAAAATATTGGGAGAAGCCATGACTTTGTCTCTGCAATTCCCAAATGTAAAATAAGATGGGCTGGGCTGAACAACCTGTGTGCTGTGGATGAGTCGCCTGACTCAGTCATTTGCCAGGGCCTGTCCCAGAGCTAGCAGTGCTGGCTGGCGACCCAGGTGGCCACAGTTTCTTGCTGAAAAGGTTCCCATGGCAGAGCTGTGCCTGTTGAGGTTTGTCAATGGCCAGGCTGAAGCCAGGTCAGTACTGTGACCCTGACTACCTGCTGGTGATCTCCTACCCAACAAGAAGAGGGTCTGGCTATGGCAAGCTGCTCCAAATGCCACTATGTGTTTCCCTTAGCTTTTGCTGAGTGCGAATTCACTACCTGACACCGCATCAAGCGTAACTTGGGCCCTGAGTTATGTTTTGTGGGGCAAGAAGAGCCCCTGGAGGTGGGAACCCATTAAGTGAGGGAGCCTCTGGCACTTGCAGAGTAAGGTTGGGTTTTTCATGGTGTACCAACATATAAATCCATTCCTGAGCTGCTGTGAGCATGTGCAGGAGGAGGAAGAAGCTGTCAAAAGAGCTTATTTTGCTTTTTCCTTTTCTTGCTTCTCTGAATTCCTTTTCTGTGTTATGGAAGATAATGTCAAACTGCCTCTCCCCATTGCAGGATCCCCATCCGTAAAACCAGGAGCTGGTACTTTCCCATGTACATGGGGCGCAGCAAGGGTAGCTCCTGATAACTGTAAATTGCCTTGGAGACTGTGAGTGTAATAGGCAGCCTCATAATTAGCAGTGTTATTTGATTACAAGCCTGGGTGGCTGGCAGCAAGACCGCACAGTAATGCTCTGCATCCCTTCATCTAGTACCTGCCCCTGAACGGAGAACTCCTGCTGGCAGCTGGTGCAGGATTCGCAGCTTTCGATGGCAGCTGGGATCCAGGCTGTGACTCAGGTATTTTGTGCCCAAACCAGGCACCCCATCAGCCTGTGATGAATCATGCAAATTCAGCACAAATACCTCTACAAAGGTCCTACCCCAGAGCAAAGTGAATCACCCCTCTTCAATACTTACCTTTTCTTTGATGACCTCCCTCACATCAGATCTTTTTTCCTGCTAGATCACCTGTCTTCTAAAAATGTAATTAGAGTAGGGAAGCCTTTGAAGTTGTAGAAGAGAGGCAAATATTGTTTTGTATTTTCCCCTGCCTATTAAGCATGTAGCCACATCAAAGCCCTTATTTTCCCTGCCATGGTGTTTCTAAAGAAAACCAGTTAGGAGTTACACACTGGTGAGCCAAGCCATGGCCATCACAGCAAGCTGGCCTTTGGCCCCACACACGCATCCTCCCTGCCCCTGTCAGCCTCCAGCCCGTGGCTGAGACAGCAGGTTGGTGCCATAGGAGCCTGCTATTATCTAAAAGCTGTTTTCTAGGGAGATGTATTTTGGGTGCTTAAGAGCTACCTCATGCTTTCAGTGGCAAGTAACTTTTTGGTTCCTCTGCAGGGAAGGAAGCATTCAAGCAGAGCACCTGTGCCTGTACTCTGAATGGAAAAAAAAAAAAAAAGAGAAAAAAGGGAGAAAAAGTCCAAATCAGTCTCCCCAGAGGAAGGATTGTAGCTTAAGACTGTCTGGAGCCACTCTGAAATCCTCATCCCTATCATTTTTTTGTTTTGGGGTTGTTTGCCCCCCAGCAGGGATGCTCTGGCATCTGTGCTTGGCACTGGGATTTTCCTGCTGACCATGCGCTGCTCCCCTGAAATCAGCTGGCGTTTCTGAGACAACTTTCACAAATGGACTTCTTTAAAGCACAATTTCAAAATTAATGCAAATAATTCAGTCACTAAATACCTGCATGCTGGCTGAATTGGTAAAGGTTCAGCTGCTGGGAAGGGAGAGAAGGAATGAGGGTACTGCATGATGAGACTAACGAGCAGGGAAATGGTTAATGGTTAAATAATTGAAAGTTAAATGGGGCACTGGCTTTGGGGTTACCTGCTGCAGGGAACAGGGCTGGCCACATTCTGCAGACCTGCCAGGCTGCTGGGAAACTGGGACATGAATTATCATATCCATTTTTATCAGGTTTAGCTGTTCCTCAGCATTCAGGCAGATGTTTTCCTCCTTAACCAGAAGGATGAGCTTTAAAAAATGAGGAAAAAAATATCCTGTGGGATCTGGGCCTGGAAGCCTGCAGGCAGATATGGGGTTTGGGCTGAGACCCCCGCCCTGAGTGCTGAGAAGCTTTGCCAAGCTCTGGGAAATGCCTGCAGTAGCTGCCCATGAGGGTGATGCCAGGGCCAGCCCTCGGCTCCCTGCCCGCAGGGTGAAATCCTTCACTTCAGGCCAGACAGTGCCTGGTTTTACCAACCCAGATGCACCTAATGGGGCTTTGGATTTGGGTTTGGGTCATGCTCAGCCTTTCCTATTGCTTTTCCAGGTGGAACAGTGAGGTTCGCCGATGCCGAGCACCACGCATGGTTTGACCCCACACTGTGGCAGGATGTTCTTCCCAGCGGGGAGCTCAAGCCAAGGGGGCCCATCTTTTCTGTGGATGAGGAGCGTGTCCCGTGCCACTACGACGATGTTATCTTCCAGCCCGAAACCTCCTTCCGGGTAAACATCGACTCATCACAGCCGGTGATTCACGTCCGCAGCATCTCTGTCATGGGCCAGGTAAGGTGGAGAGGGTGAGAAACTGGCTTGACACCTTCTCACCACAGCCCCAAAGTAGGTCAGGTGAGGAAGGATCATCTGGAGATGGGGGAGCAGCACTGCGCAGGGAAATGGGGCACACCCGTGGGGCTGCAGCTTTATGAGCTGCTGCTGCTGCTGCTGCTGTGGATGGCCTTGAAGGCTTTTGGCATCGACCAGCTTGTTATCGCCTCCTTCCCTGCAGTATGGGAGCGCAGGCTGTCTCACTATGCATGTTTCAAAAAGGGCCAATGTGCACGGGTCAAACCATCAGCAAATGGCAGCTTCTCTGGCTCCCAGGAGCTGCTCCCTTCCCAGGCACATGTCTGCAGCCGTGCTGCTCAGGGACCCTCTGGAGACACCTCCCTCCTGCCCTCGACCTTAACATGGCCTGTGGCCCAGTGATCATCTCCCAGCTTTGCTTCAGCACTGCTTTTTAATTGATTGGAGGGATAATTATAGAAGCGCTGGCAGCCTGCTGTGCCTCAGCCCGGGAATCAGGCTCCCCACGAGCCCCGTCCCTCCTGGTCAGAGGAGCGGGAGATCACAGGCGCTGCAGCAGTAAACACAGGCTCCTTCCAGGAGTGCGAGATGCGGCAGGCGTTTCATAAGTTATTTATTATTTCTACCGCTGTGCTGGCTGGGATCTGCCATTTCAGGGCCAGGCATTAGGTAGCTGCTTTTTGAGTAACAGACTCCGTCAGCGCCCAGGCGGTGCAGGCGAGTCTGAACGAGGCAGCGTCCCAGTGGAAGTCACCCCAGGCACATGTAGCTCCAGGGATGCTCTTGGGTGCTCAGAGTGATGCTGGTCCTGCTGATGCCTGGGGACCACCCCACGGCACATCATCACCCCCAGGGACCACTGCTGGCTGTCCCTCAGGGCAGAGGCTGCTGCTGAGAGATGAGATGGAAAGAGAAGGTGCTTTTTATGATCATAGCATATTTCCTAAGAACTGACCTTATGAGCTTCTTTATCCCTTTGTAGCCAGCCTACTCTGTGCTCTGTGATGACTATTTTCACCCCAGGGCTTGAGAAATCTACCCATTGTGCCAGAGTGTGGAGACACTTCTTGTAGAAGAGAGTGGGTGAGGGAATCACTGGTGGCTTGACAAGATGAGGCTGATCAGTCCAGCTCAGCCTTTGCTAGTGCCATGCACATGGAAATGCTTCCCAGATAGAAGGAAAACAGCTCAGATTCAGCCCCCTTCCTCCCAGGAGTGAAAAGCTGCTAACTTGAATTCTCTGGGCCAGCAGAAAGATGGAAAGCAAAAGAGGAAAAGGCCCAGCCATCTCATTGCCATTGTTTTTTGTTTTAGAGAGAGTCTTTTCTGTTTGTCCAGGGGAAAAGCTGGAATGGGTGTATTGGCAGGGTTTTCCTGCTGCATGACTGCCTGCGGCGGGGCTGCCCAGTGATGGCCATCAGATGTGACCCCAGGTGTCCCAGCAGCACGGCTGGGTGCTTGGGGACAGCACTGGGACCCGTCCTGGGATACTCACCCGCTTTGCTGCTCTTCCCTGCACAGGAGCTGAACACCCCAGCATCCTGGGCTGGATATCTGCAGGACCTCTCTGCCCCACTGCAGTTTCATGGCAATGGCACTCTCGAGGTGACAGGCACTGGCTGTCCTGATAAGTCTGGCTGTGCCTGTGGGAATGCCCTGGTGAGTCTCCCTTTCCCATTTTGGGGGCTCCAGTGCAGTTTGTGGAGTGAGGGACTGACGCTGCCCTGCTCTCCTTTAGGATGGCCCCCGCATCTGCGCAGCCCTGCTCAGGGCATCAGGGAGGCAGTGCCCAGAGCCAGCGTGCCAGAGCCCTTTGCAGCCCCTTGGCCACTGTTGTGGGGTCTGTGGTGAGTGGGGGACATGGCCCTATTCCTCCTTCCTGCCGCTCCAGCTGCCCCAGCCTGCTTTCCCTGGATCCGTGGGGGAAAGTTGGGTGCGGGGGGTGCTTGCTGCTGGTTGTAAGCTGATGTTTTGCTGTATCACTGCTGCCAAGGGTCCCATCTGTGGGTCCCACGTGCAGATCCCATCGTGCCACCTTCCCAGCACATCTCTCTGAAGAGATCCTGGCTTTTGGGAGCCTGTTCTGAGTCGCAGCCCTTTGTCCCTTCTTCTGGTTTATCCTGTCAGGATGTCACAGCTCATCAAGCTAATAGGGCTCTGCTGAGTTTATGCAGCCAAAAACATTCAGAGGAAATGCAACCTTTTCCACTGTAATGTCAACTTCCCAACAGCCAGCTTGTTTCATTTCATTTAAAATAAAAACATGCAGACTGACAGTGTTCCTTCTGCAATGGGTGCTACTCCATTAATCTGCATGAAGTGTTGCTAGGGGCAATATTTCATGCACAATTGTACCTGGATGCTTGGCATCCAATATTTGGTATGTCACATCAAATTCATTAAAATGGCACCATACGTTTCTCCAACATACTCCTATAAGTATAGTCCTTTACAGTCTTTAGGAAAATTAAAAATTTCAGCTAATTCCTACTTGCATTTTTTTCCCAGGAAAATATTTGTCTTCATGACTGCAGTGCAGCAGTGCAGGGAGCGCAGGTGTTCCCTCCTCTCAGCCTTCCCCCCAAAGCCAGGGTAGTGCTGCTGCACTGCAGCCTCATGGCCCCAAAACCAAGGACAGGCAGAGCTTCCCAGACAGATAACTGGGAGAAAGCTTTCCAGGGAAAGCTTCTCTCCAGAATATATTGGAAAGACAAAAGCCTTTCATCAAATCCAGCTGACAAAAAGACCAGCAAAGAGGTTTCTGTCTGAGCACAGCCAGACCAGTTGCACAGGGGTACCAGAGGGTCCCCAGTGCCTTTTGTGGCAGTCAGAGCTGTGCTGCTGTGACTGTTCTCTGCCCACAGTTTGTGACAGTTTGATGTCTGCCTGTTTTCCGACTGCAGGTGCCACCATTACCCTGGATTTCACCCCTGATTTTGACCTGCAGAAGTACCAGGACAGATTGGTCCAAGAGTTGCTGAGCCAGGTACATCAGCCTATTGGACAGTGAGAGGCTAATGAAACCACAAGCCACTGGCCACATCTGCCAGTGACTTGATACCTGTGGTGTTTGGGGTGGGCATGTGGTCCTAGCGATGCCAGGGGTGCAGCTCACTCCCCACTACCCTGCAGGGCCCACCCTCCCCGTGTGACTTCTTGGATGTGCCAGCTTGCAGTGGGGGCTGGGTCCTTTGCTTGTCCCCCCCAGCCACACCATCCGCTCAGCTCAGGACAGGAACAGCTCCCGACATGCAATGGGCAGGGATGCAGGGGGGCTTGCTGACAACCCTGCTCTAGAAAACACAGGAGGTCAGGTCTAGGTAACGTGGGAGCTCAGTGCACACAGCTGGGATCATGCAGACCTGCAGCAGGGCATCCCCAGGCCTCTGGCCAGTGCTGAGCTGCTTTTCCATTCCCCAGCAGGCAAGCACTGGGTGGGTGACTGGCAGTGGTCAGCTCTCAGATGCTCTACAAAGCATCACTTCATGCTGTTGCTTGTCAGACACAACATGACGTCCCCCCTCCTCGCCAGGGGCTGCTGGTGAGGAGGTGTGCTCTGCGTTGCACTGGGAGGTTCGATACCAGAGTATTGCTCTATTGATCCCGAGCTGAAAGCTGTCTGCCTGCCCTCCTTACAGCCACACATCTTAATACAGCTTTTAATGAGTGTGATACACGAAATTGCTTTCTCAGCATGCTGTCCTCCATGGGGGCTCATTGCGTGCTGGGTGCTGGTCACAGCTTGGGAGAGAGGGGAGGGACGAGCCTTTCCTTTGGGAAGTGCAGCGGCACTGCAGTGACAGGGATGGCAGCTCTGTGGTGGGGCTCACATGAAGATTCAGGTGGGCCTTGCAGCAGCACCCATCGTGGCTGTCTGGAGATGTGACTGATTGGTGCCTACCCTTTCACGGGCTTTACGTGTCTCCTTATGTTTTGGGAAGCCCAAGTACGCTGGTGTGCAGATGGCCATATCCAAGGTGCACAAAGCACAGAGCTTCCTGGGCATCATGTCCCGAAGCGCCGCTCCTCTCATCCAAATCGTGCTGATTGATGACAGAGCAGGGCTGCAGACGGGCACCGCTGCGGAGCAGCTGGCAGCAGACATCATGGAGAACATCGCACAGCACGGTAACACGCCTGTCCTCCTCAGCAGGTCCCCTGCGGGTGCACCCAGCCCCACCGCTGGCCGGAGCTTCATATTCCCTGCCAGCAGCCCACTTGTCCAATGGGGTTTGAATGTCTCTAAGGATTCCACAACATCTCTCGGCAGCCTGTCTCCACAACTGACCATCTTTGCAGTAAACCAGTTTTTTGTATATAAATACTTAGATAAATATAGATATTTAAGTGGAATTTACCGCATTCAGTATCTGCCCGTTGCCTCTTGCCCTGTCACTGGGCACTGCTGAGAAGAGCCTGGCTCAGTGCTCCAGCTGTGGCTCACCAGAGCAGGGCAGAGCAGAGTGGAAGGGCCAGCTCCCTTGACCTGCTGGCAGTTCTCCTCATGCAGTCTGGGGTACCGGTGTGCTTCCTTGCCATGTCTGACCATGACTAGCTTGGTGCCTGCCAGGGCTCCCCGGTCCCTGTCTGCAGAGCTGCTCTGTAGCCAGAACACTGCTTGTGGAGGCAGACAGTGGAAGGTGGCTGATGGGCACACAGGTCACAGCCAGGGGACCTGGTGATCATTGTATGGGTGGCAGACCCACATGGGCTTGTCCCCACGGAGTCCATCCACATGTGTATCCCATCCCTTTTCCCAGGGAAAGGCGATCAACCAGGTAAGCAGGGCCTGACCTAGCTGAAGGCTCCCTCTGCCATGGCTGTGAGGATGTGTTGTCCTGTATAATCCTCATCCCTGTTTCTTTCCAGGTGAATCTCTCGGCATTTCAAGCGGCAAAATGGAAGTGGCCACTGGCAGCACTGCCAGCGGGCAAGTGGGGAGCCACCCAGTGAGCAGGATCACAGCGGGGACAGTCATGGGGCTGCTCCTCAGTCTTCTGTTCCTTGGAGGGATCCTCTTTCTCTACAGAAAGGGAAAGCTGAGGTAGGCATGGGGCTTCTGCCAACAGCAAATACGCAGGCTGCCTCTGCTTGGGAGCAGCTGCCAGCCCAGGCTGTCCTTCCAGCCTGGCACACAGGGGCACACGGTGCTGCCCGGAGCAGGAGAGAGGCATGGCCTGGCAGCCTGCCTCCCCCAGTATTACTGTTCATAGAACCACAACATTGTTTGGGTTGGAAGGACCTCAAAGATGATCTGGTTCCAACCCCCTGCCATAGCCAGTGGCACCTTCCAGCAGACCAGGTTTCTCAGAGCCCCAGTCAGCCTGGCCTTGAACACTTCCAGGGATGGGGCATCCACAACTTCTCTGGGCAACCTGTTCCAGTGCCTCACCACCCTTACAGTAAAGAATTTCTTCCCAATATCTAATCTAGACCTGCCCTCTGTCAGTTTAAATCTTGTCCTTGCTCCTCATGGTTTACTGGAGGTGAGGTGGCTGAAAGGCGTTTCTGTACACTTGGACTGTTGCTTCATTCTCCTCCCTGACCAGGAGGAGTTGCCTCTTGGCAGGGTGCAGTGTGCTCTGGTGGGAGCAGGGCTGCTGCAGCTCAGCTGGAGCTCTGCACAGCCTAGTCATGGTGCCTGGTGACATCTTCTGTTCCTTGGCACCATTAGTTAGCAGACCTGCTGGAGAGTGGAGGACTGAAACTGCCAGCTGCTAAATAGAAATGCATCAAAATAATACAAAACACTTGTCCCACAGCTTCGTAACCATTAAAGGGAGAGACAGCATCCAAAAGCAAGTGCAGCTTCTGGTGCATTAGTTGTTCACACAGCATGGAGTATGGAGTGTAGGTCCCAGGGGAGGGCTGGAGGGTGCACCTGACTGCACCACAGCTGGGAGCTGATCAGAAATACCCCTTCTCCATCACCTTTTTCCCTCACAGCTTGGAGATGGGGCCTGGCAGTGATTAGGGCATCCCAGCAGTGCCCATGGCAGGTGCTTGGGGCACCCACCTCTGCTCCTCCCACATGCACCCACCTTCACGTGGAGGGTTTTGCAGGGTTTACTGGCTGCCTGCTAAGCCACTGTGGGTTGTCTCACTTGTCCATGTGGACAAATGGGGTTGACCTTACACATTTTATAACCAGAGGCCAGGAATTGCTTAAATTTGCATGTGCAAAATGCACCTGTGTCTGCCAGGGGGTGCTGAGCTCCCCACTGCTGGGGCTGCCATGTCACAGGCTCACAAGTCAGGTTGTTTGTTCTCTCCCACTTCCTCCACTGGGATTTTGTCACTGTGCTGCAGTGGCCCTGGCCAGGGACACTCGCCCTGCTGCTTGACACGTGCTGACATGGTATTTCCTAGCAGTAAACCTGTGCCTTCATTTAATTTCCAAATAAAACTCCCAGACCCATAATTGCTACTTGATGATTAATCTTTCACTGATGCTTCTTTGGATGCTGGACAGGCCTTAGAAACCAGCTCTGTCAGCAGCAGGAGGGAATTTTGTGTAGCTACAGGAGACAGAGCTGAACATGAGCCCAGGGCCTGTCCCACTCCTGCTGCAGGTCCCCTTATTTCCACCGAAAGGGTCCTTGGCAGAGCTTCCCTCAGAGCTCCTGAGGTGACGTGCATGGACCTGCTGAGCCCACCTGCACCAGGTGCCTAGTGCAGGGGAGGATGCTCAGTGATTGGGACTCTTAGGATAAAAGTAATGAAGAAAATAATACAAGTGGTGATGGTGATTAAGATGAAAAAATGATACCGTGATAAAAGTAATAATAAAAGTAATTAGTGCTTGTTGAGATTGCAGTGGGAACAGGTGTCAGGTCTGTGGCAATTCATTTTAGACCACAGGGAAGGAGTGATGGCTCCAAAGTGAAGCCCGTGCTAGAGTTACCTGCCTCTGCAAACTCCTCCCTCCAGAATGCAGGTCCCAGATCTCCAGGCTTAATGACTTCTGCTGGGTACAGCAGCTTTTCCCTGGGAAAGGGTACATCCTGTTTCAATGACAGCCTGACACTTTGCCCCTGTATTTCCCCACCCACCTGTTAAAGAGGCAGGGTTTCAGCTGGGGGAGCTGCAGGGGTGGGAGGGATGTGGATGGTAATGCCCAGCTCTTCCCCAGGTTGCCTGCCCTGCGCCTGCCCCGGTCCTGGGACAGGCTGGAGGACCCGGTGCCCCCTGCACCAGCCAGTGACAAAGGCTTCAACAACCCCATGTTCAACATGGTGAGTCACCAGTGCCAGGGACACCGGGATGCTCAGGGGCGTGGGCAGGAGCTGCTGGGGCCCCAGCCATGACATTCTTGAAAGCCTGTTGGGGTTACCCTGACAGGGGTCCTGCTTTCCCCAGGCCAGGAGGGGTTTGTGGGACATTCCCATTCTCCCTCAGGTCACCAGCCTCTCAACTGCTGCAGAGACTCAGCACTGGGTGGGTTTTGCCAAGGGTTTTCCTTCTCTTCCCCACCGGTTGTTTTTCCTCCCTTGCTGTTGCAGGAGCCTCCAGATGCTGACCTTGGAGAGCAGACACCTAAAGATCTCCAGGTCTTCTACCTCAACCCTCTGTATGATGCAAGTGAGACAGAGACCTGATGGTGCGGACTCATGCTGCGGGCAGACAGCACTCCTCTGGGGACACCACCAGCTCTCCAGCCCTCACAGCCCCTCACAGTCCCTCACATCACTCCTGGTGGGATTTAAGCCAGAAGCAGATCCCACCTGAATAAACGTGTCTGTGCAGTGAAGGAAACCATAGGAAACCTTCACTGTTGGGACTCAGTCACATGGACATGGCCTCCCTGGTGTTTCTTCTGGATTTTAAGCTGTATTTTGCAGGTGTCAGTTCTTTTTAGATAGTTCAACATTGAGATTTGGGTCTCAGGTGGTATCCAGAGAAGTTGGGGTCTAGCTCAGCACCCCATGCTTTAGCCAGCACTGTGCTGGATTTGCCCAGGGCACACAGCAGGTTGAAGGAAGCATCTCTGGATACATGACAGAAATTCAGTGCTCAAACACATTTCAGAATATGACCCAGAGCCTTCAGGGCCTGGTCCTATTAGCTGGAAGGTTGTTTTGCTTTCCAGCAGCATGCTCAGTGCTGGGGATCTCCGCTCAGAGTCCCCATTCCTCCTCTCACTCCTGTCCACTGGCTGCTGGTGAGGTGCAGTCCTGAGCAAACAATTCCGATCCCAGGGAAGCTTCTGGAGCTTGCTCCTTCCTTCTGTGCCTGGGGTGACAGGTAAGAAACCTTTCTGGACCTTTGGGGATTTATTCTGTTATTCCTCGAGGTGAAAAAGTCTTCTCATGGTACAAGGGGAAAGAAGTTTGATGCTGGAGTCCCCGGGGAGGGATGCAGGCAGGAACTGAGGGCTGGGGACAGTGACAGTGGCCCATCTCTGATGAGGGTTGGGGCAGTGGCACTGAGGGGCCTCGTTAGCGCTGGCCTGTGTCAAACACCCTCATCTGCCCACAGTGTCAGGCAGTGCATCATTATGGAGCAGGGCTGATGGCTGAGGCTGAAATTATGGATATGTATGCAAATGGATGCAAATTTACACTCTACTGGGTGTTCCGTAGGGCTCGTTGGCATATTCCATAAGGAAGCAGCTATTTTAAGTTTATAATATTTTGTTCTAGTCTCTGGAAGACATAATCCCTTCTCAAAGGCCTGGGAATTCATCATTAGGTGCATCAGAGCCCTGACGAATGGTAACAGGCAGCATGTGGTGGTGGTGGGACCAGCCCTGCCCTCGGAGAGACCTTTGGAAACAGGCAGGACAAAAGCACCAGGAGAAAGGGAACAAGGCCGCTCTGAGCTCCTGGTTGCTGCGGTGAATTTGCAAGCGGAACAGAGCCAGGAGGCGTCCTGTGCTCAGGGCACACACCCCCTTGGGATTTCACCATGCACACCTCCCCTAAGGGGGCTCCTCCACCAGTACTGGGATGAACAGCAACTTGCCTGGGCAGCAGTTTCTGCTGCACCTGTCAGGCACTTGGCGCTGGGTGAGATGGTCACTGGCCAGGTCAAAAAGCAGAGGAAGCCATCAGCCTGCAGCAGCTGACAAGGGCAAGTTTGGAATACTCAATCCCCACCATCTCATGGTCCTACAACCAGTGCATCACTGTGGGGAGCAGTGACCCAGGAACAGGACCCAAAAACTCACCTCACAACACACAGTCACTCCTGTGATGTGAGCCCGAGGGAGACCCCAAGCCCTCCTGCTGACCCCACGAGGCCGGGCAGCACCGCAGGGCCAGGGCTCCAGGGCTCGGTGCAGTTCAGCAGCAGCGGTGTTACCATGGTGCCTGTGAGAGCAGCCGCATCCTCCACCAGCTACCTCCCTGCTTGCTGCCTGTGAAAGCCTTTTTGTGTTCTTTCCCCCTTTCACATCAGTTCATTGCAGGTGACTGCGTCTCCTCCAGCCCTCGAGTCTTCAAAAACACATAGGCAGAGGAATTTTCTTTCTGGGGCTGGTGCAGTTCTGCACGCTGGAGGCTGCTGCACCAGGCAGCCCTTCACACCAGCACTGCCCACACAAGGAAAGGACTCAACGGTGACCCCCAGGCAGCCCCCACCTCAGAGTGAATTTCTTCCCTCCCTGGCTGTTTCTGTGCCTTGTTCATTGTGATGTGAGGATTGGGAGGGGTCTCGATGGCTGCATCCCCACAACATGTGCAGAAGGGGAAAGGCAAGAGCATCCCATGGCCAGGGGCTAAGGGAGAGAACAGACAACCCATTGGCAACAGGGACCATTGCACAAGAGGGTGTGAGGATGGTGTCCTTCCCCTGCAAGCAGCTGAGGACATCAGCTCTGTGTCCTGCCTGGACACAGAGGGATTTGAGGGTGAGCCACAGGCAGGCGTGTGCTCATGGAGTGGGGCACCATCCTGGGACACATCGCTGGCACAGAGGGAGGCAGACCACCCTGTGGCAGGAATCTCCACCTGGTCACCCCTACGTGTTGGCATGTGTGGATTTGCTGTGGCCAAAGCTTCATTTTTAAAATGCATTAGCAGTTTGAGGTCACTTACAATAGAGGCTTTAATTAAAGCAGAGATCAATTTTTGTCAGTGCACGAGCAGAGCACAGTCTGTACTTTTCCTTCAGGAGCCACGTCCGCTCACTCGTACAGAACGCGCCGCAAGGAGGGGGAAGCTCTGCAGAAAAAAATGAAGCACCAGAGCCAGTTTGTGATGCCGAAGACCAACAGCTGCTGGAAAAACAGCTGTATCCATGATTGTATCCATGATTGCTGCACACCGATGCACGCAGACAGCCCACGGTACAGGCAGGGCAGAGCAAAGGGGTTTGGTACATAAGTGTCTCCTGGGATCCTGCCTAAACAAGGAATTCGATTCACAGACATCTTTGGTAAGCAGCACATTAGATGGGTGGTTTATGTCACTGAGGCTGTGCACGGCACGTCTGGGCACCTGATGGCTTTGTTTTGCTTCTGGTTCTGAGAGTCAGGGGTACCCCACTGTGACAGACTAATTCAAAATGCATTAGTGTTAATGGCGAGATCTCAGGAGTCATTGCTTCCCAGGGTCTCAAAAGAAAAAGCAACCTGCACACTATTAATGGACATCAACTCGTAGCACAGCGCCTTCCCTTTGCATGATACAGCCACTTACAGAAGTTGTGCAAACCCAGATTCAGGCTGCCACAGTCCTCGAAATATCCCCAAGCTTAAAGACAGACTTGGCTGAATGAACCTATTTTTTATATCTCTTTTAGCAGGAGGTAGCAGTGGCGGGAGGGCATTTGGCAGGGACTGGTCTCACCGGAGTGCAGGAGCTGGCCAAGGCGCTGCGGGGTGGCAGCTGAGCTCCGGCCCTGTCCATCAGCGCGCAGGGCTCCGCACTGCTCGTCCTCACGGGACCGCAGAGCGGGCACTGCGTAACAAACAGCAAACCAGGCGAGGCTGAAAAAATCTGAGGGTTTTATCTGTGAGAAAGCATCAATAAACCTGCATGAACCTGTGCAGTCAGATGACAAAAAAAGTGCTGCAGCTTACTGGGGAGCAGGGAAAATATTTGCTGCAAGGACAGGAAAGGGGCTGATTCCTTAGTCCATGTTCCTCCTCTGGCTGGAGCACAGCACTGCAGCTCCCGCTGGCTGAGCACGTCCTGCTGCCTTCTGCTCCTGTCCTCAGCTGACCCTGCCGGCAGCGCTGCCCTGAGCCTCGGGCACCGCTGGGACACGCTCTCGCCAGCGTTTGGCTTTCCTGGGCATCCCGCAGCAGGCCTGCAGCTGATGCCTGGTCTCGTCATCACCCCCTGTCCTCAAAAACCTGTTTAGGGCATTTTGCAAGCACTGAAACCATGCCTTCCTGATGTGGTCCTGTGCCCATGGAACCCCCCTCCCTCAAGCCTCACACACTGCCCTGCCAGCGCCGAGCCCAGGCCACGAAAGCAGCTCTCACTCCTAGGAAGGGGCTGCCCTGCAGCCACAGCTCTTGAGCCCAGGAGCTGCCAGGAGCTCCGAGGCTGCCAAGGATGGATGTTAAGGGGAAACTGAGAGGGGAGCCACATTTACAAGGGTGCAAGCAGGCAGAAGGCCGGCCAGAGCTGCTGCCACTGCAGTGGAAGGCAAGGGCTGGGCAGGTGAACATTGATTTTTGGATTGCCCTCCTCCCTTCTGCCTGCCAGAGCTGCTTCATCCAGAGCAGATGGTGCAAACTGGAACACAAGATGTTCCAGTACCTTGGCATGCAAGAAAGCCATGTGTCCTTTTTCTTTCCAAATAAGCTAAACTCAGCAAGACAAGGTTTTTGGTCATGATACTACACCTTCCTTTCACTAATACTTCACTTAACTGCACCTCAAGGTGCAGTTCAGTTCCCACAGGCATCTCTTCCCTCACTTTCCTGCTTCTCAGTGCTTCAGGCTACCAGTGCCAGCTCTCAAGGTTTCTACGCATCTGCTTTCTCCCAGGGATGCCAGTCTGGCGCTGTGCAGAACAAGGGTGCCTACACCTCCAGCATTTCCACACGAAGTCCCCTCCCTGTGACTTAGCTGTGTTAGGCACTTAGCCTGCAAAGATAAAGCCAGCCTTTATGCACCTCCCTCCCCAGCAGATTGCACCTATTTAGGAAGCTGTTTATTCTAAGCACACCTGTTCTGTAGACAGAGATGGTGGCAGATGAGTTTAGTTCTTGGGTGGCACGTGACACCATGATGTATTCCAAAATACTCAGCTTTTTGAGGCAAAGATGTGTGCTAGAAGCAACCAATTGTTCCAGTGAGTGGTACACCTACCACTCCAGCTTCAGGACCTGATGTCATGCCTCTGTGAAAATGGAATGAGCAGAGAAACAGGCAGAAACCAAATTACCCTCATTCCTTGCATAGCTCAATTCTTCACTTTCAATCCTAGACTGGTAGCCTCCAGGGATAAGAAAGTGCATTGTCAGAGAATCATTTCACATCCTGAATTTCTGCATTTATGAAAATTTTCCTGAGGGCTCAAGAGGACTCTTTAGGTAACTAGAATCAAAATCCATAAGGGAAAAGGTGATCTGCAAAGGGCTGTGGTGGAGGACTTGGGAAGCAATTCTGCTTGGCCAGACTTAAGCAGGAAAAAAAAAAGAATAATGTATTCATATGAGCAATTAATTTATTTTTCTAGAAACGTTCTCCTGCTTAAATTATAACCAAGCCCTGGCACTGCTGAGTGCTATGATTTAATACCCCCATAATTAAAGACTTTGTTGTCATCCCAAGTCCTCACTGTGCAGAGAAAAATCAGCTCAAGAGCAGGAGAAATGTTTTTTAAAAGTCAAAGGCTGATTAGCATGAACACTTGTGAGAAGGCTTCCGGCACACAGCCCTCAAACCTCCTGTCAGCTATCACCCATCCCCAGGGCAGAGTGTGGGTGCACTTTCCCAAGACAACCCTTCCCAGCCCGCCCAGGTAGGTTTGGTCAGGCAAAGAACAGCAGGGTCCAAAACACCCACCTCGGCCTTTCCTGCGAAGGGCAAGACAAAGCAAGCAGCAACCCAGGAACACCTGGCACTCCATAAGGGATGCGGGATGCTTACCTAGGACACCCTGGAGGAGATGTTGGCGCTGTCTAGATACACTGGGCTCTATGGTGCTCAAATACCAGAGCATGAGGAGTGTTTTAAAAAAACCCTACGCGAGGGGCTGCACCATTAACACACCAAGCTCTGAAATGTTCCTAAGTCTTTCTTTGGGAGTACTGCTTTGACAAGTGAAATGTATTTATTGTTTTATGACACTTAAGATGCATGAATAGACCCTGCAGCCTCCTTACTATGCTTCGGCCGTAAGGAACGAGTCATATAAATCATTTAAAAAGGAATTAATAGGGCCAGCAAATCAATAAAATGACAACTCTGAAACAAACCGAGGGCACAACATTTCAGTGCTGTACTCCACCAAAAGGACTTCCATTGCTCCTGAACACTCATTCATCTTCAGAAATATGCACCTTTCTTGTAGTGCTTGGGTTTGGAGCTCCAAAATATCTTCAGTTTATGTCAAATGTCCATGTGAACAAAGTGAATTTACCATGAGACTGAAGCAAGTGTCAGTGGTAGATTGTTTTCAAATGTCAAGACAGACGACTATAAACTTTAAAACCTCCCTCTTCTGCTTTATTGACATGTAAATTGTTCAAAAATGTTCTCACAATTCAATAATTACAAAGACTTAGACTTACATTAAAAAAGTAAAAACCAGAAAACCCCCAAAGCAGTAGTGTCCAGCTCTAACTGAGCCCCTTTATGAAGAATCTGAGAAAAAGAGCAAGTACTGTCGAACACTTAACGTAACAGGATTAAATGTTGACTAGAACACTCAGTTTAAACTAAAGATAAGTGCACGTCCTATACAGTGTTTCAGAAAAGAACATTAGCCATTGGTATATCATTAGCCCATTTAAACTGAATTTTAAATAAGTGACATCCAACTGTCATAAAATTGGCACAGAAGGCACACTAGTGTGACAATGACAAACTGGATATGCCAGCCACTGAATTAATTACAAGCTTTTAATGAAACATGGTCACAAATCTTTGAGTACTAAATGTATAATACATGGAAGCATGAGATTAAATATACACGCAAAACATCACCGCACGTGGGCCATCGCAAAATATACAGGAGTGTGTTGTGCATTTTTCTACATGATCAATACTTGATTAATAATCATGGGGTCTTCATGCAGGTGAGGATACAATTAATGAGAAAAGCAGCACCCCCAGTTACACATCCTTCACGTTCCACTTTGGTAACCAATGAACAGACTGATGTTTTAGTGCGATACAGTCCCTTGGGTCACGCGGACTCCAAGGGCAATGCGTTCACAAGAAGGCTTGCTAGCTAAACAGCGTAGTGTGTCCTTACACCAAAAACCCAGGAGAAACAACTTCTCAGGAGGAGAAAGGCAGGAATGAGGAGTAAAATTTTTTTCACAGCAGTAATTACCAGTATTTTAAAAGCCCTGACTAATGACTGATTGATGAGGACTAAAAAGCAGGGAATGGGTAAAGAGATAACTGGCAGTAGTCCTATGTACAAGACTAAAAAGTTGGTAGAAAGATAGAAAGACAGTTATGCAGCTGTATATGTAATGGCTAAATGAATTAAAAGGCCACAAAACCATAACCAGCTTTTCTTTGACTTCCTGGTGATTCTATTGATGTTGGAAATGACCTACAGCTTCCTACCATTCTCCTTAAGATTTAGGAAAAAAACAGTTACGGGAAAAAGGGAAAAGTGTATTCATCTGAGGATGTAACTAGACCTGCTCACATTTCCTATTTAGAAGTCCAAATTCTGTCTAAAAGGATTTCCTGCTAATCAGACATTACATCATTCTATAGAAAAATAATATTCCTGATATTGTAGCAACATTATCAGTAACTCTCTCTATTTTTCTTTCACCATAAGAATAAGACTATTTACTGGTGGCCTTAAATGCTCCTATGCAATAAAACTGTGTCACAGCTGTGCAGAAAGGAATCAACCGTAACTGAGCAGTGAACAATTCTGCATAAAAAGCTCAATCGCTATTAGTAAAGAATTTTCTTCATTTCCATAGTTTGTATCTACAATCTGGATATATAATTATTCTTGTACAACACTAGAGAGTCTGTGTCAGTCTTGGCACTAGCATCTGAGACGGCTTTGCCCTGCTGTTGAACACCATGGAGCAGTGGATGACCGGAGCTGGAATGGCGAGAGCGGCGGCGTTACGCGTCGCAGGTCGACTGGTCCAGTCCATCTAGTGTAAGCTGATTCCTATGAGGAGAGTTGGGACTTGGGGGACCACTTGGATTTGAGCTGTTAGATGGAGTAGAGTGTTTGGTGGAGTCTGAATCAGGCTGTTAATGAGAAACATAAGAAAATTATGTTTACTTCAAGAGATTCTTTACACTCAAAAGCTTTCAAAGGCACTCAAAAATGAGGGTGAGCAACACCTACGAAGCAGTGTGCATTAGATTAATTCCATAGTTAAACATTCAAGCAAGTACTTCCACTACCATCAACAGGCTCTAGTGCAGTCCCAAAGGTGACCTTCTGACACAACAGGAATTATGGTAAAGTATGTGCAAATTGCTACATCTCTGGCTCGTCTCCTTTAGCCACTGCAAAGCTCTCCTGATGGAATGCATCTATCTGTTCACTGTTGTTCAGAATTTACCAGCCTGCAATTTTTAGGCAATTTTTATAGCCCAGGAGTAGCTTTATCTGCCCATGTAAACATATAAAAACTATGGTCAAATCATTTTCAGTTTGGTGAGGAGGAAGGAAATAAGCATTATGAACTGTTTACAAAACAGCAACAAGCCTGTGAAGTGCCTGACAAATGAGTGAAGGCTGCCAAGAATCTGGCTGGAGATCTGGAAACAGAATATACTTAGTGGGTACGTCCTACGTCAATATCTAATAAAGACTATCCACAGTTATTTCCCCAGTGTTAGATCAGTTGTTGGATATTTGCCTTCACAGGCTGGTCTCACTTCAACAGGATGGCTGGCAAGTTTCCCACTATTTTGGTGTGTTACAACTCTGAGCACTGCACACATTCACAGCTAATGAAACACTGCAAAAAAACCCCTGGTATCATTGCAGCAAGTTATTTTCAAAAAAGGGAAATATATACTTAGCAAATAGATTGAAAGGTAACGTCCTTCAGAATGTTGTTCAAAAGATTTTGCATGGCTCGAACAATAATAAGATAATCTATAACAAGATTATCCTAACATAATCCAGTTCATAAAGCCAAAAGCCATGGGGGAAATAGTATAAAGCCAAAAGGTGTTATTAGAGCCTCTTTCCAGTTTCAAACTAGTATTTTTTTAAATTTAAGAAGTCATAAGAAATTGTAAGAGCTACCAAAAAGAGAAAAGATTGTAAAAAACCTCTTTCGAATCTATCATTACTCATGCCTACAAACAACAATTACCATTACAGCATGGAATATAATGGAGTTTGGGAAGGGTGTGCAGAATAACTAACACAGTCCATCATAACCACCTTTGAAAACCAAGACTGTTTCGAAAATACCTGTGTTTAGAGATCCCCACTTTCATGTGCTTTTAATGGCTAAATGAAGGTGACAAAGGAAGTCAGAGCACAGGTGTGATCAGAACTCTGGACTCGGCGTGTGCTAAGGCACCCTGCAAAAATCTGGCTTCACAAAAACATGCTTCAAAATTCAGACCATTATATGGGCCCGCGGTCGCGTACCAAAAAGCACTAAAACAGATCTTAATCAGGAACCTTGCTTCCCAGGAATAATTCCTAACACCTTCCTTGCACAGACAGTGCTTCAGGAAAGCTCGGAAGAACACACATGATAAATCACAGAAACAAAAATCATGTATCTTCCCTATCTAGATTCAGGAACACTAGTTTTGTAGAGCCAGGATATGTTACGTTTGATGACTACTGGCACATACTCTTACTTTTGCTAAAAGCAAAAGTACAGCTTTACGTATTATAAATATGATTCCTTTCTCAAGTTACATGACAAAAAAGTCTTCCTTAAGGCAGCACAGAAAATTACTTAACTAGTCATATTACTTTGCTATTCTATGCTAATATCCCAGAGAACATTTTTAGGAGCTTTGAGGACATTTCATCAATTAGTCAAATTTCCACTGCCCATAAAGCTTAATCGAAGACATAATACTTCTTAAAATATCACCATATTTTCACAGCTCTGCTTTTGTGCTCATGCATCTAACTTGCAAACATGTATTATGGGCTGGGAAGAACATTTGTGGAAAGAAAACACCTCCATAAATGTCTCTATAAAGCATTTCCTTGGGAATGTAATTTATTGGAAAAACAAAACAATCCACGTCAACAGGATATCGTTGGTCTCCATTTCCAGAAGCTATTTTACCTCTTTGTCAAACTCCTGGTCAGGGTCGGACATGCTTCGGGAAGGCATGGCTGCTCCCACATCACTGCCACCTGTGGAGAACAAAGGACAAAAGGCCATTTACAGCTCCTGCTGACACCACAGATGACAGCTCAGAAGTGACCAGCTTGCTCCCAGCCTTACTTGACGAGGGCCATGAGATGTAGGTTTTGTTTCTCTGCTGCTGCTGCTGCCGTGACAGATTAGCTGAAGACGGACAGGTTTTTTCATCCTGTGCAGGAGGTAGGACACTCTACAGTTGAAATGACACACCTGGTTAGCCAGCAGCAAAAGCTATCCAACGAGAAGCTGTTAGTCATGACAACTTTACTGTGCTTTTGAAGCTATTACAACCCAGTGTTGGTAGAAAAACTGAACTTACTTGACCACATCCACATATTTTCAGTAACAGACACAAACCCTGAGAAAGACAGAGAAAGAACTAAGCCCCATAGCAGCCACTGGAACCTGTCAGCCAGCAAACCCTCTATGAAGGGGCAGGGACTGTACTAACAGCTCTGCTTTCCTTCCTCCTCCTGCTGAAACGACAAATGCCTGACCCACATCTGGGCTATCTGAGAAAGACAAGAGAAAGCCTGACTAACAGCTCTAGAACGGAGGGTACATACAGAACATAAAAGTGTACCTTCACGTCTTCCTCTTGTGGATTTAACACTAAAATACCTCATAAAATGCTGTATTAGTTAAATTCAAAATAAAATTAATGCTAAAAAGCACTGCAAGTCACATGCACTTTATTTACCTCCACAGTATTAGTTTTTTTCCCCTTGTTAGTGCTCTAGAATTGGTGAAGTGCCACAAGCATACCATATTCCAGTTCCTAACAGTTTGTAGCTACTCCTACCCTTGCTAGGGAAGCAGAGGAGGGACAGGAAGAGGAAGAAAGCAGAAGGGAGCCTTGCAGTGAGGAATGGTCACTCTGGAGAGAGATTTCAGCAGAGATAGGGCTCATGTGATAGACGTGCTCAAAGCCTGTTGGAGGTGATATCAAGAGCAGAATGTTGTGAGGATGAGGGGAAAGGAAATTCATTCTGTTATTTTGAGAAGACAAACAAGAAAAAGGAAGGAGGAGAGACTGATTATTTACAAAACTACTAACAAGCTCCTGGCAGTGATACCTGTCTTACAGTGTCTCATTCATAAGTCAGCTAACAGTATTTCCTTGCACAGGATTTAGAAGCATTGCACAGCAGGAAGGTTCACCTTTCTCAAAAGGATTTAAAGAAGAATTCTGTACAGAGATAATACTTGAGCCCATCCAGCTCATCTTCACAGCTTTTGTGAGCAAGAACAAATGCAAATATCCCTCCCTTATAAATGTACTTTACCAGTGGGAGGTCCATGAGGACCTGCATTCCATCTCCTGGTCCCATATGAGCCACGTGGTTGAAATTCGTTGGGTTAGAAATCATCTTTGACCTTAGCTCAGGGTCTCTAAGCATTTCCCTAAAAAAACAGAGTGATTTTTACCATTAGCATTCCCAGTCTCTGCATGTCATCATGTATATTCAGTTATTTTTTACAAATTTACAAATAAATTCTTACCGCCTTTGTTGTAACCGTTCTTCCTCAGGAACCTTAAATACGAATCTTCTTTTGCTCCTGGTTCGAAGCATTTGCTTCTTGCTGTTGTCAGACGTTTCTGGTACACTGAGGCCAGCTCCTGCTGTAATAGCACAAAGCAATTTCACATACAGAGGTACACGCTGACCCAGACACATTCAACACAAATTTCATCTAGTGCAAAGGTAACACAGTGAAAATTAACCAGTTAGAATGAGTTCCCCATTGCTCCCCTTGCTCAGGACTCACCTGCAAACTTGTTCTTGAAATATATTAGCCTTGGCGGCTCGCAGTTAAGGAGGTTCAGTGTGCCATCCACGTTTAATGGTCTGATCTGTTTTGAGGAAGGAGACAGAGAATTACGTCAAATCTAGCATACACTGTGAAGAAACACCTCATTTGAAATTAACCCCATTAAGTTCCATATTCAAAGAAAATTACTTACCCTTCGCAGGCCAATAGTCTGGACCCATTCCATAGTGTTAACATCAAACACATCAACACCATACTCGCTATACACTGTTACATATGAAGAATTGCAACCTGCATTGATTGAAAACAAACAGAAAACCCTAATGTCATTTCAGTAGTCCAGAACTGACAAATATTTGAGCAGATTTCAATAGTTACAAGTTTTCCACTATGTGCAAGATACATTTTAAAACATATTTTCAAAGCCCCAGTTTCAAATAGATTCTTCTGTGAGAATAGATTTGCTAATGACAACTACCAGCATCATGGAAATATTTGACTCTTTCAGTATTTTTTAAAACTTCACATTGCCATTTCATGAAATTGCAAAATGGCATCTGAAGTTTTCAGATGCATACAAATTTGCTAGGTGGTACGAACTGAGCAGCTAGCTTTGCTATGGATTACTTCATTTCAGAAGCAGCAAACTAACTATACATCTGCTGTGTGCACAGGAGATGAGAGAGACACCATCTGTGAGCTGGGTCATGAACTTATGATGCAGATCTGCTCTCAATTTCCTTCCTCTTTTGCTTACAATTTTCTAGCTTTAGATATTCATGTATGGGTTGCTTTCATCAAGCTGACAGAAAAATGTCACAATGCTTAAAGCCCATAACTCATTTTATCTTTTCAACTTTTTTTTTAAAGCATAAAAGGCATCAGCAGACAAGTTTATTTTAGGTCAAACGAAAAGCAGAGATCTCTAGAGCTTTGTATCAACATGCTTCTGCTCATGTAAAGACTGTCTCCTGATGTAAAAAGTAGTTACTAGAAACTTAAGGGATTTAATAGGGAGAAGATGCTCCAATAAACAAAATGAAAATAACCCAGTAGGATATTAAATACATCACAGAATCTTAGAAGAACGGAAGCACAGTTGTGGTGCTATTTTTTAAGTTCATTAAAAGAATGCTTCGGACAGCTATCATAAAAATGTAACACAAAAGTGATTTATGGTCAAGCATTTATTACATGTGGTCTTAGCTGGCTTGGATGGTCAAATCAAGATGGAGAACCGAGCATCAGGCACAAACACCATTTGTAGCCAAGGCTGGCGCTTGCCAGTGAGAGCTGATGAGCTCGAGCAGATCTCAAGTGGCTCCCAGAGAGCTGTGTCAGTGCCTGCACTGGCCTGCCCACGCTACAGCCTCGACACCAGCTGGCTCCAAGGCTTTGCTCCAGGCTGCATAGGAGCCAAGCAGCCCTAGCACACCCACACTGGCTCAGCACAGGGCACCAGCACTAGGCTGGTGTAGGGGCAACCCCGACGGGCCACCTGGGGTACAGAGCTGTGCTAGTGCTCACCCTGCCCTCTCCTGGGGTGAGGGCACTGAGTGCCCCAGACACAAATTGTTTTATCCCAAAACCTATCTACAACGTGGTGCTTTTACCACAGCAGCATCACTTCCACTTTGTTGGTCCCTCCTATGAAGACTGGCTGAGAGAGTTGGGGTTCTCAGCCTGGAGAAGACTCTGGGGAGACCTTACAGCACCTCCCAGTACCTAAAGAGGCTACACGGGAGCTGGAGAAGGACTTTTTAAAAGGGCATGGAGTGATAGGACAAGGAGAAATGGCTTTAAACTGAGAGTAGGTTTAGACTAGATATTAGGAAGAAATTCTTTACAGTGAGGGTGGTGAGGCACTGGAACAAGTTGCTCACAGAAGCTGTGGAAGAAGCTGCTCCATCTGTGCTAGTGTTCAAGGTCAGGTTGGATGGAGCTTTGAGAAAATTGGTTTAGTAAAAGATGTCCCTGCCCACGGCAAGAGAGTTGGAAGTAGGTGATCTTTGAGATCCCTTCCAACACAAACCATTCTGTAATTTTACAACCTCCTGATGGGATAGTTAAAAAAACCCACCATCACTAGTGACAGACACTAGGACTGAGGAGAGAGGACAAGTCTAATGAAAAGGGAAGTAATTCAGTTTCCTTTGGCAGCAGAAAATGTTGCTCTTTCTATAAAAACAGCCCTAGGCCAGCACCACCCAGGACTGCACATACAAGAATGTTATAAAATAGTTTACAGTAAGAACACTTCTAATAATAACAGACAAAACCATTAACTAGCAAGTCTAGTTTGCTGAAATGCAAAAAACTGTAAAGCTGATTAAGGAAAAGGAAACATTAGTTTTAGCTAATAGTGTTTTAAAGTAAATTTGCCACTACATTGTTTCCTTGGGACTTTGCTTCAGACTTCTGTACAGAACTAGGTCAGAATAAAGCAAGCAAACAATTTCAGTTTAAGTCAAATAAAATTAAACAAATTCCTACAAGGGCCTGGCCTGATCAAACCAACATGCACCTAACTCCTTGCTGTACTACTTAAACAAAAAGCTATTTATTGCCTTCAATCATTCAAAAACTTTTAATTGCTATTTGAGCTTCAAATAGAAATATCAGATTTATTGTCAACTGCCTTTGACTACTGAATACTGAAAAATGCTCCGCATGTGCCTCTGTTCTACCAAGCTGATAACCAATGCTCCTGAAACAAGCAGAGTGGCTCAAATATTACCCTCCACCTATACTATTTGTGGATATTTTTCCCCTAAAATTAAAATCAAAAGGAGAAAAAATGCTACCATTTCTGCCAAGATTTTTCTCTCTTATTATCTTTATGAACCTTTAGACTTGCAGCTGTGTTTCTTCTTCAGCTTTCTACTGTACTTTGAGTACAGGACACAGAAGACACCCCACAGACAACTGGACATTTACACTCTCTAGATGACCAAAAATCTTTACAGAATTTCACAGACAGGTAGTCTTGCACTGTCCTGCACCCAGGACTACTCTCTGTAGAAATTATTTCGCATCCCACTATTTATTCTTCTGTGTAATGTAATAAGACAGGGCATTTCTTGCAGAATCCAGGATCTCCAAGTCCAAAACTACCACCAGGAAGAACCATGTGTCTGTTAACTCATCAAGACTTAAACTGGATATTCAAAGACAAACCGAAGCAAAATTGAATACAATGCTGAGTATTTTTAGACAGGTAAAGCAGCAACAGGGATATGGCAACAGAAAAACATATACATACTACAGGCAACAGGAGTTGCAGGCCACATTAGTTCCTGCATGCGTGACCTTCGACCTTGCGAATCGACGTAAACTCCCATATGGCTGAAGCAAAGCAGGTACTCCTCATTACTGAGCTCCACAGCACAAAGGGCATCAAAAGACTGCTGTGAGAGGAAGATAAGCGAGGGGTCATTAGGATTTACCAGGTTTATAGATTGTCCATCTCCCTGGATGGTCAACAGAGAGAACCCAGACTGGTAGCCAACACAGAGCTTGTCCTTGAACACTGTCATCCACTGTACAATTCCTGGAGCCTGAATTTCACTGAATTTTTTGTGGAAAGGTTTAGTTCTGTGAATTTCATAGCAAAAAACCTGTCGTTTGACAGCCACAAACAAACAAGTAGAAGAACTCTTCTTTAGTGTTCCAGTTGTAATCAATTGGCAGCCTTTAGTTTCTGCAAGCTTAATGTCAAAGTTCCCTTCTGACCCATCCAGAGAGGCCCAGGGGTAAAGATGGACGTGATGGTTCCGACCACAGATGAGGATGATAATTTTCTCTTTGGGAGCAAGCTCTATCTGGTACACCTTCTTGCAGTCAGCAGCTCGGACTATCACTGCAAAGGAAACAAGAGCTGCCGTAAGTTAAACAGGAAAACCACCAGGCCTGGAAACACTGCAGTGCTACATAGTGATGCCTGAAAATTAATCTAAACACAGACATGTACCAGGTGAGGAAGAGCACTTATTACACATGTTCGATTCTCCGTTATTAATTCTCAGAGCAAACAGTGAAACAAAGCAATCCTGTAACCCTCTCTATTCATAAAAAAAATCTCAACACTTTGTGGGAAAATGCTGCTTAATGTGTGGGATAAACAGAGAAAATGTTTTTATATTATTTTATCTGTAGCATCTGTACAGTGCAAGATGCTGCATCTTTGGAAGTTGGTCCCACCTCCAGGAAAACATCAGCATCTTCAGTAAATTTTGGAGGAAGAACAAATTAACAGAATACAAAGACAAGAAATATAAAGTATTTAATCCTGATAAGTGAGGAGACAAAATGCTGTACTGTCAGCAGATCTCTCAGCCAGACACAAAAGCACTACAGTAAGTGGGTGTAAAACACACATGGAAAGGCAAAAAAATGCAGTGTGTGATGGGGAAAGGATAAGAAGGAATGGGCTTAGGCTGCAGGAAGAGAGGCTTAGGACAGGCACCAGGAAAACCCTTCTCAGAGCAAGGACTAGTCAGGCTACCCATGGGGAGGTTTGCTGTTTGATGCATCTTTTTTTAGAGCAGGGTTAGAGGCAGCTATGGGGGTTAGGTACAATGTGTGCTCTTTGGGAATCCTGCCTATACAAGAACTTTAAAGAATGCAGTATTTCATGGGGTACAAACAGAAGAGCAGTTCTAAACCAGGAAACGCAATAAGCATAAACCAATAAAATTAAATTGTAACTTTAATTTTTCTGATAGCTGAATGCACTAAAAATATTTGTGAATCGTAGTTTAAAAAAAAAAAGAGAGCTCTTAATTCTTTGCCTTTTTTCAGTAACAGCTCACTAATGTAGCCAAGTTACCAAATTCTGTAAACTTGGTAATAAGACTTTGGCTGTTTAAATCACAAAGTGCTGTCACAGTGTTCCCCTACCTGCATAAATAGATGAAATGTCTGAAGAAATGTTCTATGAAATAACAAGCTTTGCTACAGAGGAATTATTTTCTTCCTAGTTCCAACTCCAACTTATTTGTCAAGAATTAAGCAATATTCTAACCAAAGACCTTTGCTATAAACAGCTGGCAGTTAATTAACACTAAAAATTACAACTGCCATAAAATGAAAAACAGATTACGATTTATAAAAATGCTATTAACACATAGAACAAGCCATAGAAAACTTCCGCTAAACATTTCTTTAAACTAAAATTGATAATTAATTTTCACATTTACATATGACACGGTGATGCAGATAATCGTTCCTTTCAACTTGTAAATTTACAACTATTTTTTAAGCAAGAAGCTGTACTGGAATCCCTGGAATTATTTGCATCTCAAGTTATGTTTATATCCAACATAACTTCTCTTAAAGAATGCTCTTTTAAAGAATGCTCTCTGGGGCATCTACTTGAAGAATGATGACCACTCAAAGGAATGGCACTCATTACTGCTAAAAAGAATTTTAAATATCTGCCGTCTCCATGTATAAAGCAGTTTCTCCTGCAACTGAGCAATGTCTTATTCTAAACAAGAAGAAGCAATAATATTTGTCTTTTGACCCAAAACCACATCCCTGATGTCATTCAATTTTGAAAGTCAAGTAAGTCTTTAAAAGCTTGTATTCACTGCTTTATTTTACACTGAAATGAAAGCTTTAGCATGAGTAAAATCCAACTTTCAAACAGCCACAAACTGAATGACATAGGAAAAGGAATCAAGGAAATCCCTGACAAGACCAGCACTCGGGAATCTCTGACCCAGGAGACAAGGGAAAAGGAATGGTGCAAAGAAGACTTTCCATTGGTGAAGCAGGATTGGATTAGGGATCACCAAAACAGACTTGACATCTAGAAGTCCACAGGCCCTGAAGGGCTGCATCCAGGAGTGCTCGTGAGGCTGCATGTGGAGTTCTGAGTCCAGTTCTGGGCTGCTCTGTTCAAGACAGAGCTCCTGGAGTGGGTCCAAGAGAGGGTGACAAAGATGATGAAGTGCCTGGAGCATCTCTCCTACGAGGAAAGGCTGAGGGAGCTGGGCCTGTCCAGCCTTGAGAAAAGACAACTGAGAGGGGACCCCATCAATGTCCGTGAGTATCTGAAGGGAGGGTGGCAAGAGGATGGAGCCGGGCTCTTCTCGGTGGTGCCGGGCACTAGGACAAGAGGCAATGGGCAGAAACTGATGCCGGGAAGCTCCACCCGAAGATGAGGAAGAACTTCTTTACTGTGCAGTGACTGTGGACTGGAACACGTTGCCCAGAGAGAGCAATATGCCTTGCTGGACATATCCAAGAATTGTCTGGATGAAATTCTGTGCAATGTGTTCTAGAATGAACCAGTGGCCTCACTGGTGGTCCCTTCCAACCTGATCCACTCTGGGATTCTGTGAAATTCTAATTCTTCCACCAAGGGTATATTTAAAGAAATACCTTTGCGGAAGTTTGAATGACAAATACTAAAAAAAAAAGGATTTCAGGAGTGTCTCAGTGATGTGTCCAAAGTTGGAAAAGAAGCCTTTCAGTTTTACAAATCTTTTTAACTATTCTTGACTCCCAGATAGTTAAAGGCACCAGAAGAACCTAAGGTGAGAGTTTATAAATACAGGTGAAGAAAGCATTAGGTATTTTGTTAGAAATAATCAGAGAGAGCCAAAGCTGTTCACTCTCATACTATGAGAAGTATGGATTTAGAGTGTTGGCTAAGTTTTCAATGTCTCAGTTATCAGGAAGTATTGATTTTTCACAAGGTATGTTTGGTGCTTTTAAAGTCAGAGAGAAAGAAAACTAACCTACAAGAAAACTGGTGAAGCACTTTTTGTAAGGGCATGTAGTCATAGGACAAGAGGGAAGGGCTTCAGACAGAAAGGGTTGATTTAGGTTAGATACCAGAAGAAATTCTTCACTGTGACGGTGGTGAGAGACTGGAATAGGCTGTTGAGAGAAGCTGTGGATGCCCCATCCCTGTAAGAGTTCAAGGCCAGGTTGGATGGGGCTTTAAGCAACCTGTCTAGTTGAAGGTTTCCCTGGCTGTGGCAGGGGAGGTTGGAACTAGATGATCTTAAAGGTCTCTTCCAACCCAAACCATTCTGTGATTCTATGAATATTTCCTATAGTAACTTGGAAAAGGATAAATAGTAGTAGATTATTGTATTTTAAATAAAATGGCTGCAATATAAGTACAATAGCTGCTTCTTAGAAATATATAACTTCTATAAATTCAAAGAATTTAGTTTACCTCAACTATTTTTTTCATTTCTTCATTCATTTGTTCAAAATAAGAATATCTCATTTTGGAAGCAAACTGCAATATTAACCAGGTTCGTTCTTTACTTTTCCATGTTTAAAATACCATTTTGTATGGTTTGACCCGGAATGATCCCCAGGCTCATGTCCTAGTAATCCTTCTGGTCTCCATGCTTTCCCTACTGGACCAAAGCATGACTCCCAGTGTTGTGTTTGTGCTCAGTATATCCAAATAAAGAGAGAAATGCTTCCCTTATTCCCTAACTCTGATGCCTAATAATTCAACAGTAGAGGATATGCCTGTGCTGCCCAGTGACCACGCAGCATATGCTCTGCTCTGGTACCTGAAGTAGGCTCTGTGTGAATTTCTGGAATGGACCCAGTAAGACTTCAGGAAGAACAGACTATACTGATCCCATTTTTCCCACGGCAGAGGGCAAAGTACATTAAGAACAGGAAGGAAAAATCAGGTTCAGGAGGAACCACAGAGCCAAGGAATTAGATAATGGAAAGGAGCAAGTGACCACTTGCTTTGGACACCAACAGTCTGCAAGAGAATGTGAGTGGTTGTCATATTTCTGGAAGAAAGAGATAATGAGACATGGAGGCTTTAAAGGAAAGTCTACAAACTCTGTGTGTGCTGTGCATGCTCTATGTGCTGAAGCACTTTGATACCTGCTGTGGGAACACAGTTAAGGTGAGAATGTGTCAGAATATGCCCAGTAACTCATCCCTTTAATTTCAGCCAGTCAACTGAATGTAACGATAATGACCAAATTAGTGCTTATATCTCACATTCACTTTTCCTTCTCATCAATTAACTGAGTGCTTAATACTTACTATACATGAAAGGCTGTTGTGCAACCTATATTACAGCAGCACTAAAAGTTATGGGGCTCATTATTTTGTATGTAATTACTGCATGCATTATGGCCTAACTTACCGTCACGGGTCACCTCTATCACATACAGTCCTTCTTCTGAACCAATTGCTATTCTATCTCGATCTAAACCAAGAGGGGAAAAAAAGACCATTAATTCAGCTACGCTTAGTCTTATCTTTAAAACATGCTGTTTGCTTTGAACAGCTGAAAAATTTTCTGCACAAACAGATTTTCCCAGCAAATCAATTTTGCTTGAGTTCACACAGTCTGTCAAAAGCATGCTATATACCATATTGCTAAAATAACCCGCTGAACAACTCAACAGTATTATTTACTCCAAGAGGATGAAGAAACCTGAATATCAATGCAAGATTAGCATTTTTCGCCCATTATTAAATTCCTATGAAGGAATTCAGCTGAGGAATTTATTTCAAGGTGTCAGTGCTCTGATTATAGAGGCCCATCTAAAAATTCCAACAACCTTCACACACTTATAAAAGTTAAAACAAACATACCTACAATAGCAGCAGCTAAACTTGCTTTAATAAGAGGCAGTGTACTGTCATAGGCTTCTTGTGGAATATGCACAACCTGGTTCCTCAGCCTGTTTTTGTGCAGGATAGACTGCAACCCTTCTAGGATTCCAACCCACTTTCTCTTTTCATTCTCATTTTCCGTCAGGATCAGTAGAGAACAAGACTTTGAAGGCAAACCTAAGAGAGAAGCTGTCACCTTTAAACAGACAGAGACAGTGAAATTAGTTAGAGTAATAAAAGCCCTTTTTATCACACAGAACTGTGAAAATAAAGTACACTTTCTCATGACAGTGGAATGATGTACACAAGGGGCATGCACAACACAGCTAATACAGCCACAGTGCTTCAAAAAACCAACCAAAAAACAACCACTGCACAAGCCACAGAGGTTTTATTTAAAAGTATTCAGTCTTGCTTAAATATTCTGAATCCTAAAATATGGGCAAGGAGTGCTATAGTAATCAATACATGGCAGCGAAAGACTCCTTCCTGCTCTGAACTGGAATTTCAGTGGCATACGACAGTTTCTCCTGATCCCTCCCACCCATAAGTTACTGAAAGTGACACACATGCTTTGAGAACCAGATGCATTTAAACCCAAAGGCATTGCTATCATCAGTTCTACATTTTGATTTTGTTATCTAATTTTCCCCAATATTTGTCCAGGAGAAGAGCACATCATCTCTGCATTCAAAGCTCTGGAGGACAGCAATATTTGAGACTGAAGTACTGCATTCTCCCACATCCTTGTGTTAAAAGAAAATCCTATGGCTTCACTTAATTTTCAGTTAAATCTTCCCATAGGTCTCAAAGCAGAATGTGTTCTAAACAGAAAAACTACCCAGGAAATTCTGCTGCCTGAAGAATGCATGCAGTAATTCTTAATATTTTCGTTTTTTGTACTGCATGAAGAGACTGAAGGGTTTGTGGTATCATGAGAACTATACTTCCAGCCATAGACAAACAGGCCAACAGCCAGGATCAGCCCTCACCACAGACTCTGAGTATCAACAGTTAAACAGAAAAAAGCAACAAAACGTGTAAAAATGCAAATCTGAAGGCTGTAACATGGAGTATCAGACCTTCAGCCTACATGCCTTGATAAGAAAATCATCGTAAAGGATGGATGTTGTAGTAAAGCAACACACACACACTTCCTGGAAGAGTGAATTAAACGGTAGCACTCATCTTGAAGATAAAATACATCTGAAAGTAAACTTGGGACAATAGGATGTCAAAGACAGAAGTTGAGAAGTAAGATGAAGGTGAAGGGAGGTAGGCAAAGAACTGAGTAGTTGCAATTGCTCATAGCTCTTACTACTCTGCATAAAGGTTTGTTCCTGTCTAAACTGTAACTAAGCATTAATATTTTAAAGACAGATGGAGGCATAATGGATAATATGTTTAGAAAACAAAACATAACCAGATTCCAGCAATGGTTTTTTCCCTTTGAAGTACCACCATGTATTACCCCTCAGTTGTTTGAAGCTGGCAACTTACATATAGTCAAATGCAGGAAAAAAAAGTGAGCAGTTTGTTGTAATATATATTGCATTATTCATCATATAAAAATCCATTATTTGCTATGAAACTCAAGGCTTCTTAACTCGAACTGCTAAGCTGTGGAAGCGCTCCACTACAGCCAACTCTTACACTATTACTAAAGATGTGTATCCATGGCAGCACTTAAGACTGTGGTGTCTGAATGTCAGCATGGCCTAACGTCCAGCTTTAAAAACTAGCTACCAAGGAGAAATATTTGAATCTGAGACAAATTCTTACTGCTCTTGAATTCATGGGGGGTCAGAGGTAGGAACATTTTAGTGTTTGGCAGCATCCTGGTATTGTTTTCTGCTGGTAGAGGATCCAGAAGAGATCAAAATCCGTCTTTCGTAGGCCACTAATATCATCATGTGTTATGTGCAATGGCACATACAAAAGAAGGACCACATTTTTACAGAGATGATGTGAATTACAAGTTCAAACTGTTGTGTACAAGCTACTCTACGTGACTGTGTCAGCGAGATGCAGATCTAGAACTAAATTAAATTGAGAAGAGACTCTCCCATCAGGTTTAGTGGTTTCCAGTTATAGAAATTCCTGCTTTTGAAGGAAGACATAGAACTGAGGAAACAGGTGTAATTCAGCAGCTTCTCTGGTCCCCTACCTAAATGGATATAGTCACACATCAAGCTTCCAGTTAATTCATCACAGCTCTTTAGTAGGGGATAATCTGATCAAACCATGGAGCTATTTGGTCATGTCTATCCACACAAGTATTTTTACACAGGGATATTTGTCAAAAATGATTTTTATTGTTTAGATACCCCTTCAGTTAAAAACTGCAGGCAGAAACTAGAGCAGCAAGTCTGGCAGGCTAAACTGTGTGGATGCCTTGTTCTTAAATGAATGAACCATCATTCTGCACAGCATATTTTCTCTCCTCCCAAGTCCTTTCCTACATGTTTGCTAATTTAAGAAGAGAGCAGGCAGATGGGAACTAAAACACCCAAAAACCAAAATAGAAAAAAGAAGAAACTTAAGGTAAAGGTAGTAGTAAACCAAAATATGAAAATTCAGTGCAGAAAATATTTTTACAAAAAAGCAGAAAAGCAGACACAGAGGCAAGTAGCAAATACAATTCCCAAGTAAAATCCTGAAGGTCCAAATGATAGGGACTGCAATTGACTGACAGCTCTTTGTTTTCCATGTTTGACTGACTTGATTCTAAACGGATGAAGATCAGAAATGCTGAAAACAGTGAGTTTCTGTATTCAAATGTAAGGGACTATAGATACTGGCTACTAATGTATTCCTTTCTAAATTTTAGAATTCCAGATTTAATATGATTCACGTAAAACATAAGAATTAAGTTCCTGTTGTTAAAAACTAAATATGGCATTCAGATAGAACATACACTAAAGGGGATATTATAAATCAGCTAATTATTTTCTCTTACTTTATTATTTTCTAAAAACGAGTTCAACCCATGACACTACTATACTTAAATATGAAATTAAGGAAACTAGATCAGTTTCAGAATATTCTGTTACAGCATCGGTTCCTAAAGCAAGAGTCCAAAGCTAAGCAAGAAAAAACAGAATCTGGTAACACCAACGGAAAAAGAGAGAAAATATACTGAATTATAATCAGGAAAATAAAAAAAGTGCCAAACTTTATATACAAGGAAGCAGATAAAGAACGAGAACTTCGTTCTTTATCGTTTAGTTATACAAGGAGAACCATAATGCTCTTCTACATATCTCAGCAGCCCTTGTAAAGTCTTACACTTCTACATAACTTAATCAACATTAGATATGGATAGCATATGCCATTATCAAAACAAAACACTGGTATTTAACTTGTATTTTCTGTAAGAGTCAGTTGGTAGCCATACCCTGAATATGCAAGGGATGTCTTTACGAGTTGCGTGTATCACATCCGATGCTAGGACAGAGCTCACACAAAAATCTTCATCTCTGGTGAGAAAAGAGAACAAGAGCATCACATACAAACTCACACTAGGATTATTCAGCAAAATCTAATTGGTATCACCACTGTTTCAAAAGGCTGCAATCTCCTAACACCGCACAGAGGTCACAACTGCTTTGTTATGCTCTAATCATCCTTGATCCAAACAACTCACAAGCCTCAGTTATGTCTCTACAGCATCTGGTTCGTGTATCTCAGTCCACCTGAAGTTAAGCGGGGTTGCTTTGTGTAGTTTTGGTGTCCCAACCACACCTATTCTACAATTAGAAGCAAGAATATTGCTCTTCCAGCCCAGCAGACACATTAGAAATGAATAATTCATACCTCAATGTGTAGCAAGAGAGGGGCCTTTGGAAAAAAAGAAAAATCACATAAAAAGCTCTTGGCAACATGATTATAGTTTGTGGGTTTCAAATAAGGGTTTTCAAAACAGCTAGATTTTATTCTCTGTTACAGTAAAATAAACAGACATCAGAACAACTTTTGCATTTCAGAGTGCTCCACCCCAGAGGGCTTGTCTACACTAGCCTTTTTAAACTGAAGTTGACCAAGTTGATCACTATAATTGCCAATTTTAGTGCAAAGATGACACTAATGTCTGAAACTTGCCCGTGCTAGAATTCATAGCTGTGGTGGTTAACATCTATTAAAAACATCTAAGAATCCTCAGATGACAGCCTCAAAGAGGCAGCTACAATAAGCAGATAAAGCATGGGACATTTGGTATATAGTATCTGGCTGAGTTGCTTCAAGCCATGTACTGATGTGAATGCTGCTATTTGCAGTATTTCCATGTTCCTGCTCCTGCTGCCAGCATGTCAGAGAGCTGACACTGACAGTTCCCAGTGAGTGTGAGAACAGCACAGCAGTACTGGTGCAACCCCATGGTACTACTGTCTGGAAAAAATATAAATCAAGGTGCTTGTGAATGCAAACTTTATATTCAACACAGGTACAAAGGTGCCGTAACATTAAAAGGTATTACACTTTCTTGATATTTCCATAAACTGAAATAAAAAAACCTCCTTGGTTACTCTGATCAACATAAGTCTCAGATCTTTGGTAGACAGTGTTCAGTGGTTCAGATGGCTCCCCATGAATTAGTAACTCCTGTGAGAAGGCAGGGTCAGAGCCATTTGCAGCATAAATTAGTTGGTGCTTTTCTGCACACTTCAATTTTTCTAACATTCCTGAACTTATTGGCTATGGGATGATCTGTGACTCAATGCTGAGGTCAGAGTGCATGGGAAAAGCAATCTACCAATATACACTTGCTTTTTGCAGGTGCATATGGAATTCTAGGAAGAAGCATGCTAACGCTTGGTAATACTGGTGATTGCAGTGTGAGTGACTATAAAGTCACTTCAGTAATTTCTTGTTAAGCCAACTTGATCAGCCTAAACTCAGCTGCAGTTTATGTACAGAATACACAAATATTCTTAGACCAGAGCTCTCAAAATCTTATCATTTCTTGTGTACTAGGAATAAGCACTCCTGTTAAGAAAAAAGTAGAGAGGATTTCTACTCTGCCATAACAATACAAACCTGAGATCCAAGACTTGACTTGCCACAACTCCAGGCTGGGTGGATTTTCCTTCAGGCACATCATATAAGAACAGTTTACAGTCACAGACAACTGCATAAGCCCTCTGCCACCCTTTCTTGACTCCTGTAGGCTTTGGGACCTGCAGGTAAATAACTGCTTATTAAGTGCAAGCACATGTAGAAGACACAGAAAGCAGTACATTTAGAAAAGCGTATACTTAGATCAATGGAATTAGAACACATTCTACTTGTCCTTCAAAATAGGATGAAAAATATCAAGTAATCAAGCAATCATTTTTCCTTTTTTAAGTTCAACCATTCCTTGTCACAGTTTAAAAAAATATATTAAGACTTGTATAAAGATATTAGGCTTGGATATTCCACCAATGCCAAAATAGTAGGACAGTTTACCTTTTATATTATGCTTACATCAAAAATGAGAGAAATTCTTTCTTAAACCATTCTTTTGTTTTTCCCTGCTGCTTATGAACATTGTAGCTACTAATCTACTGACCTTCAGCTCTTGTAGTAAAATTGAGTGTTTCTCCCACATCTAAAGCAACGAAGGTTAAATAAGTTACAGAGGTGGCACACAAAGCCTTAAGGCTTTAGCACTATTTAGGAGATGTATTTAAACATACTTAGAGGTTCCAAGCTGTAGAGCTGTAAGTGAAGTTAAGTATTCTTCTCTTGTCCAAGAAGAAAAGACTGTTACCTTGACATAACCTTTATAGGCTGTTCCTATTCCTCTTTGCACATCTACTCCAAGAGGCCTTTTGGCTTGTTCAGGGGGTATAGGGCAGACCTGAGGTGCACTATCCTTGCAGGAAACATGGCATGCAAATGAACACACTAAGTACAAAAGAGAAAATTGACAGTGAAATGTGTGTATGAGTCAATCATAACACCTGTTATTAACACAGTCTACATGCAGCAAATTAATTAATCACAGTGAAACTGGCAGTCAAATATTGCAATAGCTTACGATGCTGAAGGAGTAACACACCTAGATATTGTATGAGACTCTCCAAAGTGCTTTTATTTCCTCTTTTTAGCCTATTACATTCATAAAGGGCAGGAACTGAGTCCACATTTCAAGGAAAGTGAGTTGGGCAGCCTTGCTGGTGTTAAGCATCAACTAACCCAGTCACGGAAGAGAAACAGCATTAATAAAGACGGAATAAAAATTACAGGGTAATGCTAACAAGTGTTTAATTTGATCCACGTATGCAAGAATACTGCAAAGACAAAGTAAAACTAAATTGATAAAAAAACCAGAAAGGGTTAAACTATTAAACAAATAAATAAAGTAAATCAATCAAGTAGAAACCAGGGACAAAGACTGAAATACTGCATGATGAAAGAGCCATATATATCCATTGTCCGGAGTTCAAATAAGGAGCAAACTAGCATTGCATGCTTTCTTACCATTTGCACCACTTTGTGCTTGCACCAGTAAGGGACAGAGGTCTCTAGGTCTTGTCTACAGAGCACTTCACACAGCAGTAGTACACAGAAAAAACTCAGAATATATGCCACTTCACAGGAGACAGACTACAGGAACTGCAGAATGAGTTAGTGTGTCATATCAAGGCATCTGACCCACAGCTAAGGGCCAGATCTTTCCACAGAGATTTTGCTTTGTTTGTCCCAGCTACCCTGTTTCTACCGGTGGGCTTGGGAAGGCAGGAAGAGAGGGGCACGACACTCTGATCTGTCCTGTGTTTCCTCCTAACCATATTCTCAGAAGTGGGAATCTGGCAGATATCCTAAGTACATCTAGTTCTGTAATTACAAAGTGTCAAAGGATTCCAAAAACCCTGGAAACAGCCTGCTTCTGCTACAGCCACAGACTGGGCAACAAACCTCCTCCTCATGAGGCCTGAGGGAAGAGACAGCAGAGGAGGGCAGCCCGGAGCAGGCTGCCTGGCTTGTTCTCTGAGCTACTGTCTGCTCCCAGGAGGGCAGGGGTTACCAAAAAGTCATACACACAAAGTACTGTAGGTGCTCCACAAGACCAGGTAATAAATTCAGCTCTTTGAGGAGGCATCCTGATTATCTGGGACTGTGGATATCAAGGTTCACCAGTTACAGAATAGGGAAAATGCACAGGATAGAGTCAGTTCCAGTCTTCTCTAAGTGTAGCTCTATTTTACCATAGTTTCCAGCATTAGAAAGAGAAGGAATTGGGAAGTGCAAGTGATTGAGAGGGGAACATTTGGCAAGTTTTGTTCTATTGGAGTCATCTCTATTTTTATATCAATGTGATTTTAGTTTTTTCTGTAGCAATCAAGAACTGCGGTAGATTAGGCAAAATAGAAAACTAACGATCCAGAGCTTGATCAAAATACACGAGACAAAAGAAGAGTGAAGCTGATCGCTAAACTAAAGGAAAAAGGCAGTCTCAAGCTTGCAGGAAGAGATGCAAAACAAGAGCTCAGAACTGTCAGCAACAGGAGACAAAAGGCAGCCCCAGGGCAAGTGCTGGCAGAGTGATAGGCCCTCCTGGGGAAAGGACTGTCACCAAAAGATCTGCCAGGAAAAAAGCCCTGAAGGGCAGATGAGGCAATCTACATGTGATACTGAGGGTGTCAGTGGAGAGGCTGCCACTAGCAAGAACTAAGCTCTGCACAGAAAAAAGGTTATTTATACTGTAGTGTCTTCAACAGATGTGTGGCCTGTTTAACTGAGTTCATGTGTCTAATCAACACACAGTAAGTATTTTCAAATGAAAATACCTCCATATACTCAAACACGGAATTCAACAGTGATATATGCACCAGAGACGGCATTTGAAATAAAACTAATGGACAGCAAGACAGGCTACAGACCAAATAAATGAGAAAACAGTCCTTCCAACATATGGGGTTTATGACCAGAATAGCATAAAATAGACATAATCAGATTCATGTCACCAGATCATTCCCATAGTTTTCTCTAGTACAGCAACAGAAACCAGTCCTGCCTTCCCCACCCCCTTCTTTGCACCATAACAGCACTAATGGTAGTAGAATTAATTAACGATATGTAAGGAAACCATGCTTCATCATACATCATCATTCTTCTAAAGGGACTTCAGGAGTATGCTGTGATGCAACAGAAAGGAAAATAATCCAGTGGCAGCCACTCCTCTCTTTTATTCCCTCCCCAAAGAAACGGTTGTCTTCAAATACATTGGGATGCTTTTTTGAGGGGCTTGCTGAAAATTTACAAAAAGTTTCACCAACTCACCGTCACAGGCATAACCTTGTCGAACTAATCCCACCATAAGAGAGGTGCAATGACTACACTGAGTGGGGCTTGTGAACGACTTGATATTGAGCTGGTGAGCTTTAGGCTGAAAGATAAATTCAGGATAAAAAAGACTTCATTTTCTGGACTTAAGTAATGCAAGCACCTCCCTCTACCACCCTCCAGTGTATCAGTGTGTACATTATGAAGCCTGGGCTTCTTTTGTATAAGTGCAGCTTGTAAACGGTGCTGCAAGACAACAGTAATAGTTTTATTACCAACTCCAAAAGACACTCAAACCCAAAACTACAACCATGATTTGTCATCCCTTCCAACAAAACAAAACCCATTAATATGCATTTGGAAACATTTGATTAAAAACACAGACCTAACAAAAACACACACATGACAAACCCAAACGGGACAAGAAAACACAGAGGGCTAATTTATAAATGGTATTTTTTTCCTTTGTTCTTTAGAATAAGGTTAGCACAGTCCCCCTACCTTTGGTACAGCTAGAGAAATGGACTGAATGGTGGGGGAAGGAGCAGCAGGCATCCTCTGAAGCCGAATTGGTTCCTGAATCACAAGAAACTGTAATTGAGCAAAATAAGGCTTCAAGAATTTGTTTCAAGATCGGGGTGGCAAAGCTTATTGTTCTCTGATTTTTTTTCCTTTTTTGAAAAATATCAAAAATTTAATCATTGTAAACATTGCCATTCTGATTTAATAGAAACAGATTGTTTTTTAAAGCACTCACAGGAAAGCCTGCACACTAACAAACAAGCAGTAATACAGAAAACATGAAAATGAGGTACATCAACATACACAAAGCCAGCGAAAAGGTTTCATTTGCAACTGTCCTCAACGCAGGTGCAATTAACATTGAGACATTGCAAATACACAGCATTCAATCCTGCTTCTTCATAATGAATGCTGCAATATGTATTTATTGTGAAGAAGACAGAGAGACTTTCTGGTGAATTACTCTTCAGGGTAAAATAACAGGTCTCTTACTTCTTGTTGTTGCTCTGCAGTTACAACTGAAGTAGATGGTGAAACTTCTGACTTGGGACCCTGCATTTCCTGCTCACTAATAGAGCTGGTCTGCAAAAGTGACAGCAAACATGTTAGATTAGATACCACGTATCTGATGAAGCGTCCTCGTGTCAACAAAACGGAAACAAGACCCAGTGTCGATTTCTATATGAAGTACACATACATTTAACATCCACTCTGAAAAAAGGTCTTTCCTCTAAACAAACCCTGACACCTGATGGAAAAGCTGGAAGTACTAAAATGGAAAATCTCATAGTAGACAGCATAAATGCTCTAACAGTTGTATTCTCCCAGCAAGGCTGTGTCTAATCTCTTGCTTGCAGGTATGGAATGATGTTTGAGTAGCTTGGCAATCATCCCTAAAATAGCTGATTTCTCAAGGTAGCTTACTACGCTAGGATTCTTCTAGCATACAGAAGCCAGCAAGCCTGCCACAAGAAAAAATCTTGAAGTAGTAATACTCAAACTTTAAAAAAGCTGTTTGAGAACGACTGACCTCTGGCAATAAAAGAATCATGTCTACTTAAACACAGTGTCTTATATTTCACTAAAATTTAAAACTAGCACCCATTACAAGCCATCTATTAATTTCACACTTAAATTAGCAACTACTAATTGCCAGCACAAGGGGGAAGTATGCTACAATTCCAGAGCTAAAGTAGCTGGGTGGGGAAGCAGGATTCTGTATTACTGTACTCTCAGGACATCACGAAAACTGTGATTAACAAACATGAGATTAGACTTCACATCAATGATGTAATTAGCACTAAAGGCAACAAGTAATGAATCACTCACTTCCCAGCCAGTTTAGACAGGAAGACGTCTCAAGTTCAGTTAGCTCACTAAATACGTTCAGATACTTGTTATTTCTGTTTTGTTCCAAACGGATTGGAAGGGCTGGGCCATTTAAGATCAAACTGCAACATTATGTAATATGAACAATTTCAAAATACTAAGTGTGATTCAGTTTTAGCTATATAGATAGTCAAGCTATAAAACAGTAAGCCTTGAAGAGGTTTAGTGGATTAAGTCACAGAGAAATCAAGGAAGCAAAATATCTAGTTTTAGAGGGCCATTCTTACTATGACAGGTCACAACAAAATAAGGACACAAAACTACTAACAAAAACTTACTTCTTCCCAAAAGGCTAGCAGAGAAGATGTAGACGAAGAAGAAACAGAATCCTTTGTTGTAACGGATATGAGGGATAAAAACGATTGCTTATCACCCACAGGAAAACTTCAGATAGAATATTAGTTGGCTAGCTAAATAAAATATTTATATGGCCAAATGATACTCATTCAAACTAAATTAACCCCAAAGCAGATGATACAAAATATCTTTGTAAGTACATGTGGAAAAAAATTGTTAATGTAAGTTATTAAGCACAGTATCAGTAATTTTAATGTAATTCATGAGAAAATGCCACCTGCATTTCCATAGACAGTATGTATTTATTTCAGGATCTGAAGAATGGAACTTTATTTAGTTATGGGCTTGATATTCTACATGTTACTGTTTTATGTCTATCTGGTACTTTTTAAAGAAATGTTTTAAAATATCCAGGTCAGTAGATAAAAGCTAGTATTGAGAAAGTAGCATAGATCATATATGCTTCTCTCTCTTCCCTCCATGTCACCCATAGAGCACATCTCGCTGCTTCGGCAGAAAGGCAGTATAGACATTTTGTAACTGGGAACAGCAAATACACAAACTGTGTGAAAATACCACAGCATATCCATAGGCTTTTTTGTTTTCAGCAACAGTGACAATTAAAAAAAAATAGAAAAGAAAAAAGAGAGAGTACACACCTCAGATAGAAAATCTAACCAGACTGATGAGGTTTTAACCCGAGCCCCTTTAACTTCACTTCATAAACAGGTTATTCGTTCCAGTTCAAGCTCTTGGTTTTATCTTAAACTGTCTACGCTTTGCAAAACAAAATTTTAAAAACCCCAGAAAAATCTTCAAGGATCAAGAGTTCATGAAGTAAGGAAATGTGATTCAATGTTGCATTTAACAGCTGCTTCCTCGGGGAACGCACAAATCATTTCAAGTGAAACGCCTACTTGGAACTGTGATTTGTATGCTTAGTTTTCTAAGGATCACAGGGTGGGTCACGATAAACTTATTATACCAACATCTGTGGGTCCTCTGATTCTCTTCCCAGCTCCTTCTCCTCTAACCATTCCAGTAAGATCTGGAGCCAACAATTTTACATATCTGTTTAAGCACTCCTTGAACTGTGTGAACACTTTTCCTTGTAATAATCAGCATCTTCCAACTGTAGAGCATTTAATTCCTTATTTGTAACAGGGTGTGCCAGCACTTCCAAAAAACCCTGAATATATTTGACTTAGCCAAATGTTTGAGATTAACCTAAACAAAGAAGCTAGAACGGGAAATAATTAATGTGAACTTCTGAGAGTATTTCCCAGAGGTGCCAGTTTCTCTACAACATGCCAAGCAATCTGACATCTACTGGGCATCCAATTCTGTGCCACGCTGATTTGGCTAATATGCAAGATACCAATCTGCCATACAGTGTCTAAGAGTTACTTTTACATAATAAAAATGTAATTCAGTTATCTAATTTTTATAGTTATTTTATGTAATAACTCACTCTGAAAGTCAAATCACGTGCAAGAGGAGAGGTGTTGAAATAGTCAAAGATGGAATCTTGAAAGTCTGGAAGTTTGAGACCTAAAACCAAAAGCAGAACAGGCTCAGTTAAAAGGCAACATCACAGGTGGTGTTAGAACTCTGTTAGAACACAGTAACTTTAATTACCTGAATCTGTTCTGTATTTTTCTTCCATTTTTTTCTTCAAACCTTCCATCTCTTCCAACAGTTCTCTATTTTTTGCTTCTGATTCCTTTAATTTACTGAAGTAAAAAATAAGATCAAAATGTAATAGAAAATGTCTCAAAGGCAGGAATGCCAGCACACAAGGTTGTTAATTTCTGGTCCTACATCTCAGACTTTCGGAAAATGCCTTTTTGTTTGGTTTTTTTTGATGGCTATTGGAGTTTAAGTGATTTTTTTTTTTAAGGATGATTAATTTTACTTTTCCCCCTCATCACTTGACTAGATGTTTAAAACAGTACTTAACACTTCTGCTATCATTGCAGGTATCTGCCAAACAAAATTATTCTAATAGTGCTTTGCCTTTTAATTCCCAAGAACATGTCTAATTCTCTGTTGAATAAATGGTAGTGAATTTGCTTTGAATTTGTTCTTATGCCTTTTTTCTCAGATGCCCAAGATCTGTAACTTACTGTAGCAGTTAAATGTTTACTTGAAGAAATTTCTACAGTTCTCATTTGACTATGTAAGACATGTGTAGTCTGTAGAACGGGATCCTGACACAGTCCAATATCCCAGGCACAAGGGGCCATTTTTTAAGGAAGCTGCTGCTATTCTAATCAGCAGTTCAGATCAGTACATTAATCCCCAAACAGAACCAAAGCCCTCATTACCTTTCAAAAGATATGTTTGCATCTTTAACTTTCCGTAGCTCTTCTTGAACTAGTTGTTTGGCACGAATTTCTGCATCAAGGGCCGACTGTAATTCCAGCCTTGCTGACATATCCAACTTCTGACTGCGTCGCACTTTCCAAAGCGGATCCTGTTGCAGGAAGTTACTGAATATTACTATCAACTGTCTAAGGATATTTCTGTTCTTGTCCAAAGACATAAATCAGCTTTCACACTAGTTCAGAGAACGCTTTTCTAATCAGTTATGGACAGCATACCTGCTGCATGAAAATTAGTCAATACTCAGCCTTCATTACACAAAAATGAAGTAAAGAGCAATTTTAATATTGGTTACACCGTTAACGCAATATGCTGGAAACCAAAATGCTGGATCACAGGGCATGGAAGTCAGACAGAACCCACTGAAAATGACTAGTTTTCACTGTCCAATCTAGAACTGAGTGTAAAACCTGCACAGTGATATAGCGGACTTTCAAAGATGAGACAAATGTCAACATTTAATGTAAAACATACTAACATAAAACATATCAAGAGTAGCAAAACCATGAGAAGAAAAAAAAGGAAGAAAAAATCTGGCTCTTGAAACACCTCAAGATACCTGGAACGTTTGCCTAAACACTAAACAATTCTTATGCTTGCTAAGTAGCATATACTATATATGCTACTGTACATATAACATATGCTATACTTCAGCATACACCATGCAATTCCTCCCTACTACCCCAAAAGCTAATATTCTGAGCTTTTCCAGGCATTTTGCAGTGTGGACTACATTTCTGATATTCCCTAATGAATACCTCTCTAGTCATAGATGAACTTGCAAATTATAGTCATGAAAACTGAGAAGCACTTTTTATGTTGAGAAGTAATTGCCTTAGAGCAGGTTCTGTAGAAGTTACAAAACCAGTTATAATATAAAGAACAAGAGAGTGTTCTTTATTCTGGCAGTAGCTAAGATAAAAATGCAAACTGCATTTGATCCAATCTTTCTTCCCATTAAACCTCTCAATATTATAATCACCTCCTGATGATGCAGACAAATGTCAGCTCACAGAAATAAAACTGTCTCTTATTCTCTCATATTCATAGGTTTGGAAGGGGTGAGTAACTTCTCATGTGCATAAACCAGCAGCAGATGGACTCTGGATGGCAGACTGCTGACTGGCATTAGTAGGGATGTGGGCTCCCATGCCAAGCTGCAAATGGCTCTCTTCCTTTCCTTACACAGGTGTTTTTATCTTTGAAACCATACTCCTTTAGGAGAGCTCTTCTATTAAATTTTGGAAAATTCATGTTACTACTGTGTGGGAAAATTATGGCACAAAGGTTTCGTTGTTCTGCAAGTAAATAAAGCCGCATGCTCTCAGTGTGTCCCTAGTTTGTATTGGTATCAGCGAGATAGTATTTTTTCACAGAAGAAAACTTACTTTTTTATCTCACTGTAATAGCAATTAAATTGCACATAACCTGGGGTAAGGTGTATTTCTGTACTCCTCTTTGATGGTTTAAGTTATTGTTTCTTCTCTCCTCTGTAGTGTTTAATATCTGTGATGGCAGATATTAGTATGAAACAACTGCCCCCTGCAATTATCAAATTCTCATCAGATTACCTAGTTGGATTTGCGAGCAGTAGCTAAAAACTAGAAAGCAGAGCAGAGGATAAATTCATTTTAGGTACAAAAATGTAGCTTCTTAGACATGCCCGGAATATCTTAAATGTTTCCTATTTCCTTACCAGTGTTCGTGACCCCAGACTGGAACTTCTCAATGATTCTAGTTCTTCTGTCATCTTGGAAGCTAATGCTTGGAGATAGCCACGAGCATCCTTCTCATCACTTACCCTGTCGTGCAATTAGAAAAACCCGTAACTTAGCAGTTTCATGGCTCATAGCACCAAATACTGTACCACCAAATTATCAGAGTGTCTGCACTGGGTTTAGGGACATAACAGGAATGAACAGAGCAGGGAAAACTCTCCCAGCAACAGAAAACTGAATACATCTCAGATTGCCTGCTTTAGATTTTTCTTTTATCTGATTTTCTTGATTGTGGCAGTTGCTAGGGAAACTGAAGCTTCCCTTTTGCCATTAGCAAGAGTTCTGCAGAGATTCACTGTTATAGTTTGGAATATGATCTGCGTATTACTTACTCAATTTTTATAAGGGCTACCTTCCAGTCCTTTTTATTTTGCATGCTGAAATTCTTGCACCCAGCTTGCTAAAACAGTGAATTATATAGGGGATAAGAGTGGAAGCACTAAGTGCTTGTCTAGTACAGCTAGTGAGGTTCTGTACGTTAACATTGACCTTTTAAATCATGACCAACTTCCTGAATTTATCAAAATATCTCAAATCAGATGACTTAACATTCACTTTAGAGACTGAAGAAAGCTGACACCAGGACTCTGCTTTGTACATATTTCAGTGGCATCTGGCAATTTTAACAAAATCAACACTCAGAAGTACCATGCTTTTGCTGATCTCAGGCACAGACAAGGCCTAGCTACATGTTTAAAAAAAAAAGCCAATCAGTATTTCAGAAGCTGAAAGTGGCCATATCTGGATCTCTAACCAGCACATACCACTGAATAATTTCTGCAATCTGAGCTTCCCAGTGAGCAACAGACTCCTTCTTTGCTGCTAGATCTTGGAGCTCATCTTCCAGCTGTCTGTTCTGTGCTGTTAGTTTGTCCACAAAGGAGCAGAGCTGAAACAAAAGATTAGTTTCACATGTGACTTAGGCCAATTTCAGACTTTTTATATACGTGTATGCCTAAACACCTTTAGAATCTGAACAAACAAGACCACCCTGGGCTATCTGGACGGGCTTCCTTTTTGTGGAACTATCAGTTTACACAAAATAATCTAAAACAAAGGAAAACAAAAAAGCAAGTATAGAGGTCAGAGACGAGTCAGGTTTAACTGTAAACCACCAGGAAGGCAGGCAGTGTGTATCAATGATTCCCTCTCTTTGCAGCCTTCATGAAGAATCAAAGGGTGGCGTCCTCTGAATTGTGGGAATCAATCCCCCAAAGAGCAGTTTAGCAACCAAGATGCTAAAGTTACTATGTAGGCAAATCTCTAATATTTATATGGCAAAAATGACATTTTAAAAATTCAGATAGTGCCTGAACATTCACAGATCCTGTTCTGATCAGTGAGTAGACTACTTCAACATCAGAGACTAATGAAATAAGAATTATGTTTCCTAATTCAATTACCCTCTCATTTTCTGTTGTTAGCTTTTTGTTATCTTCCAAGAGCATAGATCTTTCACGCTCATATTTCTCCTTCATTGTTCCTACTGCTTCCTCCATTTCACTGTGCCTAAAGAGAGGGGCGAGAAATAGAAACACTTATACTGTCACATTGCTGAACTTGTAGATTGGGATTCTCAAAAAGGAATAAACAGAGTTAGGGTGAAATACCAGCCTGCACAGGCACCCATGCAAAGCAATACATACATACAACAAAAAGAAATCCATAGTGAGGGAAGCATGCCCAAAAGCTCACCTCTCTCGCTTTGTTTTCTCTAATTTATCCTTTAATATCATGATCTCTTTCTGGAGTGCAAGCTGATGGCTCTCTGAATCATGTACTTCCTTTTTCACATTTTTTACTTCCAAAACATGTGATGCTTCTCGTCGGACCAACTCCTCTTCGTAAAATAAGATTTTCTTTTCCAGCTCAGACTTAACTTTAGAAAGCTCCTGCTGATGTTCCAGTGTGGCACCAGCTGCCCGGCCTCCCTGCTTCAACTGCAGAACAAGAGTAGAAACCATCAGGGAGAAGCTATGATTTTTATATTTTGAGAATACTCTTAAAAGTCAGAATTGTCCAATTGGTGGCACCTTGGAAAAATTTTTATTTGGGCACCGAGTGATTTAAAAGGTGCCTGTCCCCAAGCATTAAGCCCATAAGTGATTGCTCTGCTTACATGATCCAAATAAGGGGCTGAAATGGCTTGCAGAGGTAACAGATTTGGATCACATTGGTTTAGTAGTTGCTTAGAATTTATATAAACCGAGCATTTTCAAGACATTAGTATCCAGCAATTAAAGGCTTTCAAGCAAAAAAGGCAAATAAATCTGGATGAGTTAGGTCAGGTTTCCAGTAATGCTGCAGTTTTTAAGTCTCCCACTGGTATCAACAACTGAGTAAGCCAAACTATTGCAGCTTCTGGGCCATGAGTAAATATTTGTCAAAAACCATGTAACCTTTAGAGCTTCCAGTTCATTTTCCAGTTGTTTGGAGAAAACCTCGCTGTGCTCACGGAGCTTGCGTTCTTTTGATGCTTCTGCTACAACTTCTTCAAGTTGAGCTTCCAGCTGTAACAAGTAATTTTAGGTCATTTCAATGCAAGAAAACACTATCTGTATCATTCATTTCCTTTCCTCCATACGGCCTAGCAGCAAGTTTTATTTATTTCTATTTTAAGTTACACCACTATAACAACCATCTCAGAATGTCATGATAATTGTTTTGCCTTCAGTGATTCAGGCATCCATCTGTCACATGCAGAGAACCATTATTTTACGACTCTTTGTACTGATGTGAACTACATCAAGCCCATTCAGATAACTGCACAGCTTCTATTACAGGAATGAGAAGGAAATGGCACTAGGAAGACACTGCAGCTGAGAAAGAAGAAAGTCTCCCACACTAACAGGTCAGCTCCATGCCTCAGTATCTAAGTAAGGCAGCTTAAAAATCTCAACCTTTGAGCCAAATTACTGCAAAACACTTTAAATATGAACACTGAATATTTTTACTTTGCAATTATGGAACAAAATAAGCTTGATCATCCATTTATTGACTTCAGAAAGCTCATCAGAAAGACAACTTAGATTTAGTGGCAACTAAGGCAACTGCTGGAATTCAAGCAATAGCGGCACTGTTTCAAACCCTGACAGGAAGAGTAAGATTTGTTTTTCTGTGTTCAAATTAAACTAGCAAAGTTGTTTTTAAAAGGATTGTACTTAGAACTGTGGGACAAGATAATGAACTTCTAGATTGTGTTCTGAATAGAAGATTGATACAACTGTTATGAAAGAGAGTACGGAGGAATTTTTAAGAACAAAGACAGGAGATTTTGAAAGTTCTGCATGAAAGCATTTAACTGCATTTAGCAACAACACTTGAATGCCTGCTGCACTCTGCTCTAGACATGAGACACCACAGCAATTCACCACTTCCCAGTTAACTATCATTTCTTGTTCATGGATAAAAGCCTTAGATACTTCATCATCTACTACATTTTCATAGACTACCCTTCAATTTGCCAGAAGTTTTCTAGCAATGTTTATAGAGCTCTTGAATTTTTCTTCTACACTTCACCCAGAGAATACAGAAAACATGATGATTTTTTCAGTGATTAAAACACTCCAGATTAATCACAGTAGTTTTTCCTTATGCCCTCTTCTGGCTATCCACTTCATCTCATGTAAAACTATAAATTGCCTAGAATACTAATTAGAAATTAACTTGCTTAAAGATATTACAGGTACTATTACAATGACTTAACTACCGAGGAAGGAAAACCACATATTTAGTTTGTATCACTGTTCCTCCTTTCAGCTGAAGAGAATCATTCAGTTAAAAAAACAATGAAGTCAGAATACTCCAACCTCAGAGCACACGAAGACACTTACTGAGCTTTATAGGTTTCAAGTTGACTGTGAGTCAAGACTACAGGAATCAAAACACCGGAACTAATAAACCGGGCATATAGCAAGAATACTTCCCTCAAGATTCAAATCAGTCTGAGTGCAAATAAAAAAACCCACAAAAATCCCCAGAAGACACTCCCAATTTTTCAGTACAATCACATATGAGGTACTGGGTAAGCAGCAGCTGAAACACATGACTGCTAGCTGTTTTATCAAGCTACCTCTTTTCTTATCTTCTCTGATTTACGAACGTCCTGTCGCAGAGCATCAATCCTCTGCATGCTCACTTCCAACTCTTCTTCTTTGTCGCGAAGTTGCCGGGACAGCTTCTGCTTTTGGGAGCGCAGGTCTCCCATCCTCTCACTGAGTTCAGAGAACTCCTGCACAGCCAGCTTCCTTTGTTGGTGGGCATCCCTCAGTTCTTTGGACTGCATCTTTAATCTCTCTGAGGCTTCTACAAGTTGCTGGTTTAAAAAAAAAAAACATTGTAAAGAGTAATTTGAACTCCATATATTCTTTCCAAGAAGAAAGAAACTGGACATACATAAGCTTGTCTTGACCACCTCACATAACTACTAAAGATTTCTAATTCTTAACTTACACAATTGTTTGGTAAGCAGCTGCAGTGACACACAAAGACAGCCATTACTCTGCTTCTAGTGTGGCAGCTCCAAAGCTACCTCTGGTATCCCAGAAGTCTTTCTTATAAATGAGACTCCACAAGGCCACCACTTCCAAACAACTTTAGATTACTGCCATGTACCTGCACATTTGTAACCTTGGTTAAAGGAATGCTTTAGCAGACAGCAGATTCAGGAGAAACATCAAATACACTGTACCAGCACTGAGGGGCTGCAGCAAGTGTGAGATTTTTCAGAAAACTGAGGAAGATTCCTTAAAACAAATTGTGAAGCTCTTAATACTTTAATTGAAAGTATAAAAACCATTTCCTTTACAGAAAGTAGCTAATAAAAATTAACAGGATTAAAATACAAATGGAATGTTTGACATAAAATCATTTGAGAGTGAGAGGAAGAAATAAGAAAAAGAGCAGAATGACACAACAAAATAAATGTCTACTGGCTAAGGGAATTCTAAAAATTTCTGTCATTAGTAGGAGCATTGCAGGAGGACTAACTTCCCAAAAACCATGTGTTCAGACCAGAAGAAGCAGATTTGCCTTCTCTGCTACTCATACACCCTGGCAAATAACCTCTACCGGTGGCTAACAGACAGAAGAGAGACTGTTAAATTCTACTGTAAAAACAGCCTAGAGATTTTGGCCCATGGATTAGTTTTGGATCCATATGAATGCCCAAGAACAATATGGCTGGTAGACTTTTGCAAAACTAATTATTCCAATACAGGTAGCTTTTTAATTATAATTGAAAGTGGTATCTGGTATATGCAAATCCTTTACTGCAAAATATGTTGCTGACTTAAAACTGAAATACTGCTAAATTTTAGGAAGCAAACAAAGGGATAATTTACACAGCAGCAAATAAACTCAATCATTACATAAAAGTCATCATCAGCCTTAAGCAATAAGCAGCCTTTCATTATAAAAAAAAATAAATGGGCTCTTTCAATGAGCCCTGCTAACTTTTGTGCAAAGATCCTTTTCCCCTAAATAGACAGGTGTACCTCAACTGCCACCAGCTGGCCTGATGTCATGTAAACTGACCCATGGTCAAAAACCCCGTAATTCTGCCAGAGATACCAGCCAGGTTTCTGCTTGTCTGTTTCCTCCCTCATCATTCCCTGAACCTGGAAGGATGGAGGAGAACAATACTTGTGCTCCTGATCCCTTAACAAGTCATCCCAAGGCTCTGAAGTCTCTCTTGACTGCCCTCAGACTTCTACTGAAACAGTGAAGAATAACTGAACAGCTTAATTAAAATCATTCTTTAGGTGTTTCATCTAGCAGGACACATTTGAAATAAGCAGCTCATCAACTTCCAAAAAAGAAAGTTTGATACTTTGGAAAGCTACTGTACTGCTAAACAGGTTCCCTAACATCTCAGCATAATTTTCAAAAGCAGCACTTAAAACACTGAAATTGCAATCACAACATAACTGTTCTAGAACTACTTTACATGACCATTTTTATAAGTATCTATCTTTGGATCAGTACCTTATGAAGGTCCTCCTTTTCTTGCCTCAGTACTCTGCACTGCTTTTCTAGTCCTTTCAACTTGTGTATGGAGTCTTCGTGTTCTTGTCGAAAAGCCACTGCATCTGCAAGCTGTGCTTCCAGTTTACTTATATCTGTAGATTAATATATGTTAAAGGTAACTGGTCCCAAATTAACACTAATAAAACAAGCCACATTACTCATGCAAACTGGCATCACTTTGCCTGGAAAATCAACTTATTTCCCATTCCCATCATTTTAGACTGTTTAAAATAACGTTGGGGCATTGATAGCTCAAAATAATATTACTTTTCTCATCCCCCAAAGATTGTGATCTCTAAGTGAAAAAGCCTTAGCACAAGGCTTTGTTTTGTTTTTGAGGAACGCAACTTCTAGCTCTTGAAAATATTAAACTCAAAATGTTCCAGTTCCAGTTCTAGTAATGTGTTTCCTAAATAGTTTCCATTATGGAACAAAAAGGCAACAGTCAGCAGTGCATCCAGCAAGACAGGCAAGGACTATTTATTTTCTAGATAAGCACTAATAAATAGTTTGGGAAAGAAATTCCATCCTGCACAAGGTAAGCTGGAGACCTGACTACCCATATTCCTGGCAACTTTTTCTCTCTTTACTTTCAAAGAAAAATAAACAAACTGGATTTGAAATTATTTAAGTGCTAAAAACCCAATATAGTCACCTTTATATACTCCTGCTCAGTGTTACCAATTCTAAGAAAATGAACTGCCATTCTTCATTTGGTTTTAACTAATACTTCTATTAAACAAACAAATAAGAAATTTCATAGGGAGTAACTGTCTCACTCAAGTTCCACTGATGTCTGTGGCAGAATAGGAAAATGGACCTAAGTATTTAGGATCCCAAGCACTGCTATAATGCTTCAAGTATTACTCCTTTACTCACTCCAGCACAAACTTCTTCCCACCCTACATGAACCAATGCTACTTCTTTTTAAATCAGAACATACTGCTAGAATTTATATTTAACAGGACATCACTGGTTGAAGAACTAGATAAACCTGAGTCCATTGCAAAAGTAGAACCTTAATCTAACTATTGTGATTCAAATCTATTTTCAGAATACACAAGAATAGCTTTTTTTGGAAGGATAATCTCTGTAGGAGAGTGGAGCTGATTTTTGCATTGCATACACCTACAAAAAGAGTATATTGTCAAATGAAATGGGGAAAAATATTCTAAAAAAATCAGCACCAGCAACTCAGCATCTGAACTCACACTATACAAGCCTCTATAAAATTCTCAGCCAAGTCATTAGGATTCAAAACTACCACTTTGTTTATCACTGATTCCCACTTAAAAATTAGGTGCTAACAGGAGGTTTGCATGGATAAACTAATAGCATTGTCAAGCAACAGATTTTCAGTGATATGAGTGAGTCAGTCTTCCCTCAGGACAGATGCCAGTGTTTGTTTTTCTGAAACGCTCAGTGCTTCCTAATTAATGCATCACCAAACACAGAAACACAAAGGGAGCAGAAGCTCAGAAATATTTAAATGTGAACTAGTATTACACATCCCCTCATCTACTCCTTTATGTTACTAAAGAGCAGACTTCCATCTCCGGTCTCTTACACCTGCCTCCAAGTAAAACCTCTCCAACACAACAGTCCTCCCCAAATGGAGGAGTAAGAGAACAAGATCTCCTGAGATTTTCAGGGAAACAAGTATCACACAAAATATTTAACTAAATCCATCCATACAATTCACCACATCCTGGACTTCCCATTCTAGTATGTGCTATCAAGCCAAGCAAGTGGAAGAATTAGTTAAGCGTTCATCTAGAAAAAACTGAAATGCCTCTTAATATTAAACGAGGCTTTAAAAAACCCTTTGTTTTTTAAATACCTCAAGAACATTAATTCTACTTATTGCAAAATAAATTGCATTACTATAATTACCATGCCAGAGGCTTACCTGTTAATTTGTTCTTCAACCGTTCAATTTCTTCATTTAATTTTTTAATCTCCTTATCACGGCTTGTATTTGCTGTAACACACACTGGACCTTGGAGGTTCTGCACTGTCTGTGTAGATTCTTAAAATCCGAAAAGAAAGGAAAAGATTTTAAACAAAATAGATTCCAATGAGCAGAACTAAGAATCCAAAAATCCAAACAAATATAAACCACTAACCTTGCAGTTTTCTGTTCAAATCCTGCTTTTCTTGCTCTAATTTCCGTATTTTCTTTTCATAACCTTCTATTTGTGAAGTGTTCTTTAAGTCTCGCTGTACATCCATATCTTTGGTTACAGTGTCAGACTGCAGCACACTCTTTAAAGTGCCTCTATCAGATAAAGAGCTGAAAAGAAATACATAAGTTAGGACATTTTAATAAATACTCACAGCAGTCTATAGCTGGGACATGCTGGGATTCCACCAAATATGCACCTTAAATTTACAAGTACAATTAGTGCAGTAATTGTTACTGTAGAGACAATTCTCAGGGTAACATTATTATTCCCCAGCTACCATGCACGTTGCTGTAGAATTAAGATGCCTGCATGCAGGACCTCAGTGATGCAGGTAATACCTTCACAAACTGCCTAAATGATTGAAAATGTTAACTCTCCCATGCCAAAGGTTACAGGTACCTGGCAGAAAAGGAAGCAGGTAAGTGTAGCTGCACTGACATAGCTGAGGGACAATCCCAATAGTTTAAAGCATGGCAAAGACGGATTTAAGCTAAGGCACATGATCTCACTGAAAAGGATGACATCCATGTTTTGGGTTTATGGGGTAACAAACCCCAGCAAAGAGAAATAATGGAATAACAAACAGGCCAGAATACCTTAAGATCAGAGACGAGCATATGCTTGAGAGATCTCTAAAGTCAGACGGAAGCCATTTCAAAGATATGCAAAGTGAGCCAATTTGTCCATGCTCAGAACCCTCTATTTTAACTTGGTCTACCAGCAGGACAGTGGAGCAATGAGATAATCCTGAACAGTTCCTGGCAGATGTCCAGTGTGGACAAGACTTGCTCTCAGCCTCTCAATGCAGGAACTGCAATTGACACATCTAGTCCCTTAACTTCCTTTCATTTCAAATAGATAAAATATTACATACAAAAGCACCTTATCTTGGCAAACAGGATCAAAACATGTTCAGACATTTGAAAAAAAAAAAAAAAAAGGATAAAAGTTTAGCCACAGGTATACCTATGGACATCAACCTTTCTACATGTTTATAAAAATGAGAATTCCCAGAAATCAGTTGCATTTGGGAAACAAGTTTCCCTTATAAAACATACCCTTTGCTTACCTATCAGTTGTGTATGTAAACCCAACGAACGGTAAATGCAATCCAGAAAAGCCTGTATGAGAACTTGGTGGCACCACTTCCTGCATGAAAACAACGTGCATGAAAACCCAAGAGAGAACCCATACAGAGTGAAAGGCATTTCATGGAGCCTCAACAGCTAAAAGAGAGACAGCTAATGGAAAGATTTTTCTTAATACACCAACTGACAATTGGCAGTTATGCTCCACTGCCCCTGGACAAGCTTTATTTCAGATTAGGTCGTCTAATAGAATGACTTGAATTTCAGAGCCTCTTGAACTGGCACTTGAAAGGGCAGCATTTCAGCAAGTTCAAAGCACAATGCAGCCAGTAAAAGGAAACTCAAAATTTCAAGTTCCTAATTAAAAGTGACCTGGCACCAAAATGCATGCTGTTAGTCTTAATGTTCTAGTTACTGTCAGACATGTAATCAAAAAACGTGCCAAAAGCTCTTAATTTCTTGGAATACAAGCTGGTGAACAAATTACCACAAAAGTTCTCTACTCCTCCTGACCCATTTGTAAATTACAAGACAACAGAAATGAAGGAGTGCAACACCAATGTTCCTTACTCCAAGAACCAATCTCCTGGTTCTTGACTGGAGAAGTAGCAGGATGAGTCCTCTCACTTGGACAGCTGTGTGCTTGCAAGCTACACAGAGAATATATGTGTATTTCCAAACACACTTTTTTTTTTTTAACCTTTGAAAAGGCATAAATCCAAATACTAGCTCCCTGTAAAGGTAAATTGAAAGGGCAACTAAGGGGCTTTTATCCCCACCTAAATATGTTTTAACTTTGACCATGTAACAATAATGCAATCTGGCGAGTGCTAGCATTTAAAAAAGCAGCTCACAATTTCTGATAACACAAAATGCCAAAGAGATGGAAAACTTAATTTTTCACATTTGAAGTGACTTATTTTTCATCTCTTATTTTGAAATAAGTCCTCACTACTACCTTACAGTGCTGAAAGGCTGCATACTTGCATTAGCAATATTTAAAAACAAAGACTCACTGGATTTCTTAGTACATCATCATCTACATCAAAGTTCGAAGTGTCAGAAGGACTGCTAACTTCTGGAATGTAAGGTGCTTCTAGGTTTCGGATGTTATCCCAATTAAGTCCTTCAAAAAATGCATGAGACTTAAAATCCTCTATTCCATTCTGTCCCAGTCTACGCTCCCTGCTGCAGATAAGTCTCTGAATAAGATCTTTTGCTTCTTCAGATACATCTGTAACATGGGATGGAAACTGAAATCGTTCCTGGAAAACAAAACAAACGGAGAAATATTTAGAGAAGGAATTAATTCCAAAACTTTCAACTGTAGTTTGAAAAAAACCCATTAAATTACACCAATAAAACTGGAAATGAATAGTCAAATATTGTTCTAGTTACAGTGAGCAATGACAGAGTACAATTCAATACATTCTGTGACACACTTTTTGTCTTAAATTGGACTTCAAGGACAAGAAATCATTTTTCAATTTCTTTAAAACAGATCTGTTTGATCTGTGATTACAATAACTCTGTTAGGAAAAGCAAATTTTTTTTAAGACATACCAGGATTTTTACACACTACAATATATTGAAGATTATACAATAAAGACAGATTGATATTCTTAGTCAGAGGTCCACTGATCTCCTGGAGATATACTCCTTGAGATTAAACTGATTTCAACTCCTAAAACTCCATGATGTTAGTCAATTCTTTACATTGTCATATTTCAGAATGCACTTTTCTAATTTATAGGTTAAATACCTGTTTTTCTTACCAAAATATAATCTACATTTAGAAAATATTTCTATCATAAGCAAACACAAGATCTAAAAATTGTAATTACCACTAACAACAGAAATTACTCTAGACTGAAAAAACTGGAGTAGATTTTGATTTTGTGATGATTGCTTAGATTTTCCAACAAGAACATCAGCATTTAGAGAAAAATTTCAATTTGTCAAAGAATTAAATTTCTGCACTTCAGAGAAGTAAGCATTCATAAAACCTGAGCCAACAAACCTACACAACATGAGCCTAAACCAGTGTAAAATACCGAAAATGCAAAGAACTACCATCACTTCAACATCTTTAAGTAATAAATTTCTCTGTAAACATTACAAACTCAGAACACAAGAGATTTAATACAGCTCTTACTTCATGATTCATAATCTTCCCATAGGTTTCCACTAGTGACTCTGCATAGAAGGGCGTTTCACCATACAGCATTTCATACATGCAGACACCCAGTGACCACCAGTCACATTCAGGCCCATATTTCCCCATTCCATCTTCCATCGCTTGCAGTATCTCAGGAGAGATGTAGTCAGGAGTGCCCACTGCTACTGATGACTGTACCTTAAAAATAAGGCAAACATAATTCTCCTAAGTTTGCAGTTTCTCTCAGCAACTTTTTTACTCAAGCACTAGTATTTCTGACAGAGACACCATGACATGATTCTGGAGAAGGAAGAGATATATAAATTCACAGCAACATAACAAAGAAAATATTAAGAAAGTAACAAAGACTGCAAAGATTAGGTTCCATTCTACTGCTATGTAAAATCAGTTGATGCTTTATTTTGAAAACAGTAGAAACCCAAAATAATCACAGATACTGTAAAAGCAGAAAGACAAAATATATTTTGCCTTTGTGTCTGTTTATATGTTAAAACTGCAATTTGGTCCCAGAAGTTGAAATGAAAAATGAGTAAGTAGGGAGATCAGGTCCTAGCCCTGAATTTTACAGTTTCATTTGAAAATCACAGAACAATTTCCTGAGTAAGTTTCATTATGCCAGAAATCAGTCAAATGTTTACTGCCTAATGTGCAACTGGATGCACTATAGGAATAAAATGGGGAAATTACTGTGTGCACGAGTAGTAGGGAAGCCCTGACAATTAGGGCAGCACAGCTCTAATCTCTAGGAATGTGTTCTCAATCCTAATGGCTCCTTCATTTTGCCTTTTTTATGGTAAAGCTTTGACAGGCATTTTATGACTAGAGAACATCAACAAGATGTGAGTTTGTGCCAAAACCAGTGAACGATGCTGCGTGCCATACTCTGGCAGGACTGGCACCCCTGTAAGCGCCCTAAATGAGGCAAAATAAACAAAACCTGTCACAAGCAATTCAGCTTTTAGAGGTAAATCCAATCTGCTGCACAAGATGGCCAATTACTATCATGTTGCTGTTCCATTTGTCAAAGGCATATAAAACAAACTGCTTATTAATTATAGAGTCAAGACAATCATTTAGGTTGGAAAAGACCTTGAAGATCATCATGACCAGCTGTTAATTGAGCACTGACAAGTCCACCTAAACCGTGTCCCCAGGTGCCACATCTACACATCTTTTCGATACCTACAGGGATGGTGACTCCACATTTGTGTGTGCCTAACTGGTGTAGCAAGTCACTCACCCCTCCCCCTTGGACTCAAATGGTCATCAGAAGAAAAAGCAAAAGCCAAAAAAATATAGCAAAGGATAACTTTAAAAGTTAGCAGCCTGTAAAACAAGAGATGAAGATTTCAAAAATGCATTTAAGTATGTTGAGCTATACTCTACCCTCAATCGTTAGCCTGTCAGAAAGTTCACAATCTATCACATCCCTGATGCACACTGATGATGTCTAATCTCCTTAAAACCAGCAACTCACTTAGAAGATCCCACTACCAGCAACTCAAATAAATTTTGCTTCATACATACTGTGCCATCTTCACTCATTTTCAGACAGGACCCAAAGTCTGCCAGTCGTATGTGGCCGTTCATGTCCAAAAGAACGTTATCAGGCTTTATGTCCCTGTTATAAAAGAAAGAAGTGAAAAGAGTTAAACATTAAGTATTAGCTCTGCTTGTCAAGACTAATCTTGCATCAAAGTAACATAGAATTTTACCCACTGATGCAAGCTCTTTTTATGGTACTATTTATGACTCTCTCCTCCTGACCAACCTTAAACCCAGTTGTTTTGTTGCATCATAAAATCTGTATTTCTGTTCAAATGAGAAGTTTCAAATGCCACTACATATGTCAAAACACTTAAAAATTGTACAACACCTTCAGTTTAATCTTTGAGAAGAAGACTAGAATTACTAGGAGTAAACAAAAATAAGGTGCTCTAACACACCTTGCTACATAGATGTGGAAGCTGACAATGCCTGATTTTTAAGGTGCTGAATTCCAGTTTCACACTTGAGGAGATTTGTGAGAAAAACCATGACAGATTTAACAAAGGGTCCTCGTATGTGTAAAAATACTGCCAACTTGATACATTTTTCCAACACAAACTTGAATTAACCTTTTTTAACCAAGGGATAATGCTCTGAAATTAATTACTGAAACATCACCAATACCGCTGCTCATTAGCAGCATTAACACAAAATAATAAAAGCTAATCTACGTCTGTCTACATAAATTTAAATGTGTATTTACTTGTGGTAATACACAAAAATATGTGCTGAGAAAACTGGACTAAGTCAGTATGCTTCCCCAATAAATTAGTTAGTAATTCTGTATTGTTGAACTTCTTTCATACATTTCAGTTCCCAATACTGTCAACATTCCCTTACAGTCCTGCAACCACAAGTCAAGCTCAGTAGTTGCAGGGGACTATGAAAACTAATATACAAGTACACACTACACTTTGTTTGTTTGTTTTTTGAAGAACACTGCTCACAGTGGCACTTGCAGCATGAGCCAATCTCTGCTTGGCATGCAGCTCTCACTTGCCTCGGGGACCAGTACTGCTGTTCAGAAAGGCTTAACGCCTCCTCTCTGAGCTCCACTGTCTCCTATCCACAGCTAACAGGTCGTATAAGCCCTTAAAGGGTCCTTGAAACCCTCTCCAGAGCAATCATGCTTCCTCCTACTCCATTCCAGTTGCCAAGCAGTAATTTCCTCAGCATTGGCACATGTCCTGTTCAAAGCACGTGTTTTGCCCACAGAGCCACATACTCCTATTGCCACAACAGACTTTCATTCAGTCCTGTGAAAAGATGTAGCTGCTCAGTAAGTCAGGCCACCTTCCTCGGAAATTGGTGCAATGGTGCCTCTGGTGAACTTCTCTGAGGCTGTAACATTTTTAAATCCCCAAATATTGTCCACTTCCAGGAGTTTTAGAGAGTTTAAATATCTTTTTAATTTTTAAAACAGCAAAGTGCAAACAGAAGAGTTCAAAGCATTATAGTTTAGAATTCCTTCTGCTTTTTAAACTTTAACTGTACAGCTACTACCAACCACAGTCTAAGTCTACTTGATGATAGCCACTCATTCAGAATACATATCTTGTGTGCAAGAACAATTAGACCAAACCAGCACATGCCCACTGATTACAAAACCTGTTTGAGAATAACCTCAGATAAGTAGATGCACTGATGTTATCATGGGCTTATTGTGCATAAATTTTGCAGAATGCCTAAACATCTGTAGAAAGTTCAAACTATTTCAAACAGCTTCAAACTTCTAGGTTGCTTGGACAAAGGCAGATAAATATTTATTAAGTGAATTGAGAATAAGTCAAGAGCCCTAATTAAAAACAGAAGAGACTTGAAAAGGTTAGTCAGATAAATGTCACTGCTGCTGCTATCAATCCATCAAAACTTGATATTTAAAATAAAGTAGCTTATACAGCTATTATACAGCATAAAGTAAGCATGTATCCATAGCAGTCTGCCTTTGGCTACTGTGCCCATTTGTATACATAGCAGCATCTTTGGGATTAACTTCATGTAACTGTACATGTATTTTTTGCCAAATGAGAAGGTATTTTACCTGTGCACATAATGCAGCTCATGTATGGAATGTATAGCAAGCACCATTTCACCAATGTAGAACCTAGCCATATCTTCAGGAAGCTTGTCTTCAAACTTACTGAGAAGTGTCAGCAAGTCACCACCAACATAGTAGTCCATCACTAGATACTGAAAATGGAGAAATAAAGCAATCAAGTACTGAGAGACAGCTGGCAAGAAAATAAATTAAAGTTCCTCAGTTAATCCCTGAAAAAAACCCTTTCACTAGTTTTTCTATGCCTGTGGAAAGTGGTCAAAATTGGTGGTCTTCTGTTTTACTTTTATTTACTTACTTAGTATAAAAAGCTATTATATTCCTTTAATAATCACAGTAAGAATGACAGATCAACATTTAGTTCCTACAATAAAAAAACCTGAAACAAAGTATGGCAAAAACAAAGAAGTAAATCAGGATGAGTTTATGTCTGTCTTAACTAGTATCACAAAGAAAACGATCCGATAACACCAAAACTAATGTAGGTTATAGACTCTTAAACTGTAAATTTCCAGAGGATGATGAAAGAAATTAAAAAAAAGTATAGTTAAACTCAGTATTTGATGCAGCTTAGTGTAAAATATACATTTCATTACTACTTTTAGTTTTGGTACCATTTCAGTACTACTCATTGTTCCTAAAGTGGCACTTATCAACATCTTCAAATACTCATCTTGGCACATTCCACATCATGGATGCATAGCACAGCTGGCAGGAGCTTGATGACACTACACATTACATCACTATACTATAGTATCCACTATCATGGATGCCCATGACAAGCCAAAAGCACTGGCAAGCCAGCGATACTGAAGTGGGAAATTTAAAAGTCTAAGATTAACGTTCTTTTGAATATATTTCAGTGAAAAAGTAAACAGCCTCCTAGGCCAATCAGCCATCACCCTATCCATGGAAAGGACCAATACTGATAGGGTGACATGAAAGAAAAGGACTCAGGCATGCTATTATTTCTCATACCACAAAACAAGGATTATGTTTCAGGTATTTCCTAGCAATATCCACCTAAATCCAGACCATCACTTCAAGTATAATGACTTAATCTAGTACTACCAGTCTTGAGCCGTTTTGTTCCATGTTTCTCAAGATGATTTGAAATGTGGTTTTGGACTAATTTTGCTTATTCTGGAATTAAGTTTCCAAAGCCATCATCTTATTTTTCTCCTCAAAGTGAAGCAACCTAGAACCCACCGTCCCTGCCACAGATTCATCTTCCACGAGGGAAGAAAATTAAAGAAGATAGAAATGCAAAGAACACGATGTGCAATAATAGCAATTTCCTCACTATCTTTTGGATTAAAACAGCAATTCCAAAAGCCACAAGTTTTGATATTTTTCTCTATTTTATTCAAATTACCACTTAATCTGATAGGCAAATTGCATCACTTATGTTGAAATCAATCTGTAAATATTGTTCCAAGGAACTTTAAACATGTACTGAACACTGTACACACACAATAATTATGTTTGAAAACAAAATGCTACAGACAGAAACCATCAATCTTCTAAAAGGGATATCATCTTGAAGTATTTTCTCTCAAATTCAAGGCAAAGAAACCTTACAGAGTCTTCTGTGGGAAGTGAAATAGCCTCCCTGTCAGAGACAAGGTAATGCACTTCTGTCAGCTCCCAAAGCATTTACAACTTAACAAGACCTCAGGCGACCCATGAAGGAAGGCACATGGATCACAGAAAGATGGTGAGATCTCTTCTATGAGGAAGTAGAACTGTATTAATCTTTTAGGAAGTAGAACTGTATTAATCTTTCAATTCAAAATGATCTGCTTGGCAGGAGGTGCTTCTCCCTTCTTATGGGGTTAAAATAAAGGCTATTCTGATGCTGAAATTGCATTTCTTCCAGGGAAGTGACTACATCAAACAGGGTGAGAGTAGTTAGAAATCAAAGGAAAAAAGAATATCAAAATACTCTCATGAGTAATCAGAAACCTTTCAGAGGCTGACAGCAGTTAAATACATATAAGCTCTTTTCATGAACGAGACTGGGAAAGAAAATTAACACATTTGAATCTGGAAGAGATGGAGAACTTCAAGTTTCATACAAGTTTTCAATATTCATGGACTATGTTTCACTTACATCCTATCTGCTTTAGCTAAATCACCAAAGGCTTATTTAACCCATCTTGACATAGGCTGTCTCTTACGAAAGCTTTTTAAGAACCAGAAAAAAGTTACATAGCATTTCCATGTAATGTCATTTCAGAATTGGCTGTTTAGAAAACAGTAATGCATAGTGCATTTGGTTTAAAGGTTTTCAAACTACAAGAGCAGAACCAGAAAATGAACTCTAGAATATACATATTTCATAGCATTTTGTATTTCTTGCTCAAATGTAAGTTCTGCATTATCAAATGCTCTGTTAATATTAAAGTGAGAGAATAAAACCCTAAGTACTTTTAGACTCTCCAAAGGCAGCTACTACTTTTCTATGTTAGTATCTTACTTTGTCTCGTTCTGAACCCTTTATCATACAGCCAGGAGGCAGAGCACTAGGTGGGGGAAGACATGAGGCTCTCCTTCTGCTCAGGGTTCACTGGTGTGGTTTTGCATTTAAGACTCACTAGATACAATGCACAAACATCACTGGGAAGAAATGCTGGAACCTAGAGCTTGCTCTTGCAGAGGACCAGGTTGGAAAATCAAGCTCCGTTGTCTGCTCTTGTTTTGTTCTCAGCTTTGTATTCCATTCTACAAAGATCACGGATGAACAGCACAGCTAAAAAGTAAACTGGATCTGCCCAGGCTCTGTAACAGGGCAGCACTCTCCAGGATGAGGAAAAATGCAGCTATAAACTTCTTCAAGCTCCAAAGAGAATTTAACAGAGATCTCTTAGCCCCTGGACATGTACTCGATGGCACAGAAGAGAACCTTCTGTCCAGGTTTTTGGATGAATTGATTTTGTGATGTGTTCCACCTTTTCTTCATGCACCATTTAAAACGGTGACTGAGATGCAGATCCCTCCATCTGTGAGCACCAGACATTTACAGGAGATGGTTTCTGAGTAACAGACCAAATTGGAAAGCAGCATCTAAGCACAAGCAGAAGCAGACCTCAGGCAAGCTGGGAATCTGCTGACTTTGGCTGCTGGGCAGAACTGTTGCCTTCTTAGACACTGGATCTTAAATTAGATGTCTACGTTCTGCTGTCAAGTGAAATTTCAGTATCTAGATGCCTGCGGGAAAACTTTGGGAAAAGATTCCCCCTCTGTGCTGTCTTTACTACTGCTTGTTATCTCACACAGCTAACAATTTTTCCTTAGGTAGCTCCATTCTTACAAGCTACTTGGAAATACAATACAGGATGCCTTTTATTCAAGTCCGAAGGTTGGTTCTGTGGGAATTTGAAATTACAAGCTGATTTGAAATCATAAGGCAGTGGCAGAGATAACTAAACTGTGAGAGACTGAAAATCTGGACTTACCACAAACCAGTGGAAATAGCCTGTAAATGAGGGTCTAAGATGTGACTACTTATTTTCTTACTATGTGCTTCTTATTCTAAAAATACTTCAAATACGACAAAGTAACATGTTTTCTCTCAGCATCTGTGGAAATGTTTGAGTATTTTCTAACTCTTACTTAGTTCCTGAACTCTTTGGCAGCCTTTTATCAATACATTTTTTCTTATTTATATTCATGACTTGCTACCGTGCTACTGAAGTGTTAAGAAGGTGAAAACTTTCACACTACAACCATGTCAGATGTTACAGAAACAGCAGGTTTGTAAACCCAGCCTGAAGGAGCCACAGGGACGCTGCATGGTTCAGTATATTGCAGAATATTAGGGCTTTACTGACTTTGCTCCTAACCAGTGCTCTGCCGTATTCTGTGACTAAAGTAAACAGGGCTTGTATGTCACAGCTCTACTAACCAGTCATGAAGAAATGTCATAGGAGTACAGGTTTGCTGAAGTCTCTCAAATTACTGAGATGACCAATCAGCTGATTTAAAAACATACTTTATAGAAATACTTTCAAGAAATAGGCTCTTTTTTCCCCTAAGGATTTTAAAATACCAAACTTTTAAATTACTTTTGCCAGTTTAAAACAAAATCTTGCTTCAAAAGACATTATGGAAGTTTAAAATAAAATAAAAATATTTCTTACTTTCACAGAGCTAATACCTCTCAGGTTACTCAATTGCAACCTTATCCAAAATACTAAATTTGAATACGGTATTTTTTTATGCAAGGAGGGATTATTTAATTTAAGATGCTTAACTAAATCTCTGTATACTACAGTCCTACACAACTTTCTCACTCTCCTGGATTTACAGTCAGTCCCTTTGAAGTTTTGCTTCAAGGAGAAAACAAGAACGTTTAAACACTGTTGTAGAGGTAGATCGATTTAATGCACTAATATTTTTAAAATACACCAAAAATAAAGTTCTTTCACAAGCCAAAGCTTTTATTTACTGATGAATCAAACATACCAAATAGTTTTCATCTTGAAAGGCATAGTGCAACGTAGTAATCCATTGACAATCTCCATTCACCAAGACATTTCTCTCCTCTCGGAAGCAAGCTGTCTAAAGGAAGAGAGGGGGAGAAAAGCCATTGTCAACATCAACAAGTAGTTTTCACAGGATGAATCTATATGGATGTTTTATGGGATTATTTCAAATTACTGAACAGAGGTCTCTATTCATTGGAATTCAGTCTACACAAGTGACATGCCAGGGAATCTCTGCAGGTTTTAGTCAGGCATTCAGGCACTCTAATCCTGACTGCGACTTTAAAAAACAAAACAAAACCAAACCAAAAAACCCCAAACCAAATGAAAAACCCCCACCAACCTCCCCCCATTGCCCAAATCCCAAAAAACTCCGTACCAACACACAACACCCCCCAACACCAAAAAGCCCACAAGCCAATTCAAGTCAAAGCTAAATCTTTGTTTTACAAAACATTTTTAAAAATCAGAAAACAATAACTTGTCACTGCCATCTGTAGCAGAAAGGTAATGGCTCTAGGAAAGTAAGTCTGATTCTTCTGACAAAAACCTTTATGAAAACAGTTTCATGTATACTTTTATTACATAACAGTCCCAGTTCCAGACACTGCTAAGACACTATGGGAAATAAGCAGATTTTGCTATTACTGTCTTATCTTTGTCCAGTATAATACGTTCTCATTTTCAATAACCTTTCCTCTACTTCAAACGGCACACTGCAACACTCAGAGAAGCAAGCTCTGTGTAACAGGTTTTCTCAGCATCTTTACATAAACCCAACTTTCATAAACTTCAAGTGAGCCCTCCCCAATAAAAATATATTAATGTTTTTATTGGATCAGAACTATCACAAAACAGACCTTGGGACTCTTCTACTATTCTCATTCCAGAGAGCCATTATCAGGATATTTGATAGTTGCAGATTGAAGTGTTTGGGTTCTAGACAAGAACTGATTTTTTTTTTTTTTTTTGGTCATTGCCACTTCTTCAGATGTCTTAGAAAATGTACTATGGAATTGTGCCAGGGAACCCCAAGCCTTACCATATACTGATTGCACCTTACAAATGTATCTCCAACTATTGTCCCCCCAAAGGAAGCAAAATTCAATATACATTTTTACTGAAGAAGACCATGCTGTGGTCACATTGTAAATTAGTAATCACCGGTGCAAAGAGAAGTAAATTGTAATTAAATGCCAGCTGAGTGGTTTAACGGTTTATGAATGCAAGGCCAAAGCAGAGCTCTGCAAAAAAGGCTGGCAGCTACAGCAGCTCCAAGTAATCCTATCCCCTTCCCGCAGCACCAGAGCACAGCACTTCTCAGCTCTCCTGGCACCAGGATGTGAGCAGGCTGCCAACACAGAAAACTAGTTTGTTTATTTTTGAAGACATCAGTCCCTTGATCCAGTTCACTGTGCAACCTCAAATAGCGAGGGAATGTTATGAACACTGAAAACCCAGTAATGCTGCTGAACACTGCATCCTGAATTCAGAGCATAAAATTCTCCTTCTCTGCTTACACTAGCTTAAAAGGCCTTGAGACGTGACTTGAAAAAGCATGACAGGCTACCTAATCAGCCAGTCAGGACTTATTTGGAACTGTTAACAGTAATACGCTAATGACTATGTATTTTGCTGTCAGAACAATGAATACAAATGGCCCTTATCAACATAAATGGCATGCCTATTTTTGCTTTCAACCCATTTATGGATGTCAGGTGATAGTCACTAACCTTTATTTTAGCGGCTTCCAACCATGTGGTACTTTTTCTTGCAGCTAGTACATGAATAAGCAGTATTTTGCTAACTTCTTGCTATGTTTTATGTCGTGCACAACAAACATAAACCAGTGTAACAACATGCTTCTTAGACCACTCATAATAAATGATAATATATTTCTATAATAATAGATGAGGAGGATTAATAAAATACCTGAAGTCTGCTTTTTCAGTGGAACTCTCCATTTAAGAGGCTACTGTATTCTCGCAGGCATCATCTTTAAAACTACCAAGTTTTACCACATTTGGGGAATTTTTAACACCCAGATGTTGCATGAACTTAATATGCAGGTTGTAACGTCCTGCTTATCCAGAAAAGCCAAATCAAGCGAGCAAACTGAACAGGAAAAGACAAAATGATCCCGCAGAGAAGACAGTTACTTTATTGTCCTTTGTAGATGGGGAAAATCAGCAGAGAGAGAAGGTTTTTTGACTGTTACTTTTCCTAAGTGTGTATTGGGAAAACTATGCTCATTATACATCCTTCATGCCTGCCTGAGAGGATAAGACGAGTTAGTTGCATGATTAGAATACAATTTGTAAACAGCTGTCTTCTCTACATGCAAAAGCTGCATCTACTTAGGCCACTTAATGAAATCACTTTAAAAATGATGGAAGTAAGCCAGCATAGCTGTATTTCCATTAGAGCTGGGGAGACCCCTGCAAACACTTCTGTTTAAAACAATTCTGTACTGACCAATGAATCAACACAGCTGAAATCTGCGTAGAAAGGGCACCAAATTTCCCTCATACAGGGAAAGGCTTAATGCAGAACCGCTGATGCAGCACAGCCCAGGGTGTGAAATCTCCTGACAGCTCAAAGGAGAGCCGGGTGGCAGCGGCTGCTGCCGCTTCTAAAGAAGTGCATGGATGGATGGATGGACAGACTGTGACTAAATTGGGCAAAGGCAGTGGTGAAGAGGGGCTTAACAAGAGGGAGGGGATTTTGTCACAGGAAAAGGCCTGGCACTGACTCACTGAAAGGAAGGGAGGGACTAGGAGGGGCAGGCTGGGGGGAGGAGGTGTCAGGAAGGGGACAGAAGAATGACACAGGGACGGGTCAGCAAGCTCAGACCTCAGCAAAGCCACTACTGCCTTCCCCTTAACAGAACTGCTGCAAGTCCTGATGCACTACACCTTTTCTCTTCAAATCTATTGCTCATTTATCTACTAACTTACGTAATATTATATATCTGCCATAAGGTTTTCCTCTACCATGCTGGAGTACATATCATAGAAATATCTACCCTAAGAAGCTGCTTCCCACTGTGTATTTTTAGTATTCTTTTCCTAATGTGTGAAGTACCCATTCACCTTTACACTTACACAATTTGTTGTGACAGTGCACACCTCCTTTCGCCGAAAAACCCCTTCTTAAATAGATTTACCTTCTTAACACATTTTGTTTTACAATCTGAATCTGATTCCAAAATACTTAGTTATAGTTTTACCAGCTATACAAATCCTGTTACAAACTGTAGGATGCAAAGCTCCTTAATGCTTTCTGAATGGAAGAGAAGAAAGACCTTTTTCATAACGTTTTTGTATACAGCTGTGGATGTCATAGTGGCACCAATCTCAGCTTTCATGTAGTCTTTAACTTGCCTTTACTGTAAACAAAAATCTGGCCAATAAATTCACGGTAAGAACTAGGGCAGACTGTCTGGTAAATGAATACACAGTAATGCTGAGAACAACAGATGCCTGGAAGGGACTGTCAGACTTGATTGCATTAAAACAGCTTAAGGAAAAAAAAAAAGAGAAAAGAACGAAGCTCCTATGCTCATGAAATAATTCTTCGTAATCTAGAAGAGCTTCAATGTAATCTTCCTAATGTAATTTTAAAAATTCTCTATGTTAAAAAAAGTATTACTTACCTCTGCCCTTTTAAGCATTTCCCATTTATTTAGAATTTTCATTGCATAAATGCGCTCTGTACACTTCATTTTAACAACTGCAACCTGAAATAATAAGATACCTTTATTTAACAGGAGCATGGTCAGAAAAATACAATATTTAAAGAGATCAATACTCACACAAAAGTATGGCCAGGGAAATACAATTTTCAAACACCTTAATGTTCATAAATCAATAAAATAAGTTACTAAGGAGTCATCAGTGATCAACTGACACATCGATAAACTGCAGTCTGAGTCTTTGCGCCTTCTGTATTCCTTTAACATTATCACTATGTGCCTGATGCACCATGTGTGGTCAAGAGCTCATGATGAAGTACATGGGGGATGATACAGGAGGAGCATGAAGCTTTTCATATGAAGATGTGTAGTAAAGCTGCATTGTTTCCCAAGAACAAGTGGGGCTTGTAGTCATGCCTGCAGCCAGTGGGGCAACATTTAAAAGGGCAGCCTGAGAAAACAAGAAAGGCTGCTGTCAATAGAAATACACTACATTTGACTAATTTGTTTTCACATTTCGAGTCTCAGAAACTTGAAAGATATTTGCAAATTAGCATGCTTTTGTGTACCGTATACAGATATTTAAGAAAAAAAAGTTCATTTATTTATTCATCATTTTGCTTACAGCATTTTACTATGCATCCTGTGTATTAGACTTGCTTACACTGATCTATTATGAACAGTAGCTCCGCACACAGCAGTAACAGTGGAAGAAAAAAACAAGAATACAAAAACTTCAAGGCTTAGGAATGCAAAGACTTTATTTTGACCAAGACTTGTATTCTCAAAGACCAAAACTAATTCTTCTTGTGGTAAAGCCATCATTTCCACAAAGTTCTTCCAGTTGGCAAAAGAAAAACAGGCATCATGACTAACATAGCAACATTTTCACAGGACTATACATGGACTGCTTGAATATTTCTACTGCTATTTCTACTGCTCCTCAGCTCAACTCTGTTTCAGAAGCAGAAAGCCAACCAGCTTTCATTGCTTCCAAGAGAGCTCTGAATAGCTGTGGGAAAAGTAACAGGAATGACATCACCTCGCCTCTTCTGTTGCTTAAAAACTCTTATCTAGAAAGGCTTCAGCTACAGCAGCTTTAAGAAGCTGCTGACTATAAAAAAAGGTTGGACTGGTGCATCAAGCAGAGCAACATTATAAAAAGTCTTAAGTCTTGAGCAGGGAAGAGGGAAATGTAGTATCACCCTGCACCATACCAGTAAAGAAGTTCCAAGCAAGGGACAGGGAAACTACTGCTTCTCCAGTAACACAAGAACAGGATATTCACATTTAGACAGACATCTCACCTGCAGGTGCATAGCTCAGCCTTCCACCCCTCAGTGAGGGAAGCTCCACTCACCAGGTCACACAGTGGATGGCAGCACCTTGTACACACCTGCACAGTCATGTAACAGACACACAGCCCTGAGCAAAGGTACCCACTGCAGGAAAGACATGGGAATCTGGCCCTGGACACAGCTGGGAAAGGCACAGCACCAAGCAGCAGCTTCTCTAAGTGATGTAGAATATCCAGAGCTGCACTACAACCCCAGTGTCTCCTGGCCTACAAACACCTCCCGCAGACAGTGCTCATGCTGTGGGGGAAGGATGAGCAAGACAAGAAAGTCTTAACCAAACACACGAGGTTCCTCGGCACATATGAAACTGTTCAACTGACCTTCAGTAATGGCCTAAAATGTAAACAGCCTGGCTCCTCTCCTCATCACAGTTAAAAGTCGTTGTAAAAACCTCTCTCCGTACACTTAATTGGGTCATTACCCTGATCCAGCTGAAGGCACACTGTAAGTCAAACACTGCATTAAAAGCTTTGAGAAACTACAAGATGCTGACATTACCCACTACACTTTTTCAACTGTTCGAGACAGAACATGGTGACTCAGGAAATGCCTACACCTCCAGTGCAGGGACAGGGACAAGGACAGAGCAGCACCAAGGTTACCTGCTGCAGAGGACAGGCTACCTGCTGCAGAGGAATGAACCAATGCTCTGGGGCAGATGCAATTTGCAAGCGTAGCTCTGTGAGCCCCAGTATAGCAACATTCAAGTTTCATAACACCACAACACTAGAACTGCTCAGCCATTTAAGCACAAATACAGTGCACAAATCAGAACCCAGACAGGCATCTACTGCACTTCATCTAAGGCCATCACTGTCCAAAAGCATTGCACAACAGCACAAGTTTGGAGCGTGCTCGACTGCTGAGGAACGATGGAAGCCTGGAATCACGGAGGGCAGGCACAGCTGAGGAGCTGTGCAAATGTTAGAACAAAATGGCAAATGAAACAAGCCTGGAAAAAGATGAAAGGAAAAGAAGAAAGGATGCCAAATCTGTAGGACTTATTTAGCAACTCCCCAGTCACTAACTATATTAATGCTATTTATTGTCAACTGAAAAGACTGCTTTAAAAAGACCAATTTAAACCTTCTGGAGGAAGATAATTGTCTTCTGTGGAAGAAAAAGTATAGTTCATAAAAAGAAAGCTGACTCATATTTTCACATTAAGTGGTTATCAAGTTATGGCACCAGTAAACACATTGCTGCTTCAGTTATAAGGGTGACAGTGGGACAGCTTCTCATGTCAGCTTCTCAGCAGAAAAATTCATTGAACCACACAGCAAATTAGGTAATTCCCTATCAGTTTTATCTCTGGAAAGAAATCTTAGGGCTGCTGAAGATGTCTCACAGAACTGACAAAATTTTTGCCTGACTAGACCTTACTCAACCAATTCAAATAGTTAGGATTTTTTTAAAAGAAACAGAAAAGCATAACCCCAACTTCCTTGATGTCTGAACTGAAACAGGGAAGCACAAATATGCCATGATAAACTCAGTGCTATTATAAGGAAGAATACTGTTAAAATATTGGAAAAGATCCTTTCTTCCATAAAATACCTCAGCGTTTCCTCGAGTTACCTTTCTTTAACTTTCTTCATCAGGTGGCAGCATTTCTAAGTTTACTTTTGTCATATAATGCTTTGTCTCCTTCTGAGACATTGCGGTGGAGTTGTTTTTTCTTACTTTTATATTAATTCTCCCTTCTCTGGCTTATCTCAAATTCAATGACAATAACCACACTGACACTCTGCGAGATCAAGCAGAGGCCTCTTATACTGCAATTGTGCTAACCATGCAAGATGTCTGGTTTTAAATATGATGGTTCTTATCCTACGTACCGATCCACCACAGCTACTAACATAAGGAAAAACCATTCCGCTGGTGTTCAGAGGCATTCCAAAGGACACAGATTTGTACACTGCTACAAATGCCTACTTTAAAAACAAAAGCATTGTTTCTGTCTTCAGAGTTTAGAAGTCTAGTGGCTGAACAAGTGCTTGCTATGCACAGACCAGGATTTAATACTGGTGTTCACTCTTCATTTCCAAGGCTAATACAACTTACACTGTAATAGAAGTCAAAAAAAAAAAAAAAAAGAAGCATGGTAAGGATAATGAAAGGGGAAAAAAAATGTACAAGCAGAGGTATAATAAAACAGCTTCTGAAGAAGATTTAATAACCCAAAATATTCCAGGCCTGGAAGAGATAACAGCTATGACACACACAGGAAACCATGACTGTCATGGAGGTGAACAGAGAACAATAATTTGCTGTTTCTCATAACACAGACATTGAAAAGCATCAAATAAAATAAAAAGGTAACAAGATTAAGGAAGTATTATTGTCACACAAAAGTTCTGGAACTCAGCCACAGGCTGCTGTGCCCACCATTTAAATACAGACATGCTTAACACCTGAGTAACACACACTGCAGTGTGGGCCTCAGTGCCTACTGACCACTGAGTTAGAGGGGTGCGCTGGGGAGCCCCTGAACCCTCAGCCACTGGAAATTGTGAGGATTCAGCTCTGCTCTGTTCTTCGATTTTTTCCTACACCCCTCTACCTGGCCAAAGGGGTGGGACATGGGCTAACTAATCCACACGCCTCTGGCCCAGAACTACAATCTTTAATACCTGTGTATGTAAAACTTACTCCCAACTTGCATCTCATAATGCCAGGTTGGAATGCAGCATCAGGGGGGCCAAATATTCAACAATCACAGAGTAGTTTGGTAGATATTTAGGTGATTCTGTTTATTAAGTCTTAAAAACGTGACAAGGAAAAATTGCAGATGCAAGGTTTCCCCCACCACTGCAACCCCTCTTCCAGGCATGTCTGTATGGATTGATTACCATCTGATCTGATTAGCATCACGATGACTTGCCATGCTCAAGACTGAGGCAACAGGAAAACTGCAATAAAGCTCAAGTATGTTTCCTCAAGGATTTCAGAAAGCCTAATGAATCCTAGTGCCTACATTTCAACCAACTTTAGACATATTTATGTCAAAAAAATGTATGACAAGTGAGGCTAAAGCATAAGTGAGATCCAGCCATGGTAACTACAAGCCACAACACTATCAGATTTGTATCGCTTCTGCCATCCATTTCCTTCCCGTATTTTGTGCCTCAAAGCTCTGTTTCACTTGTACTGCAATAAAATAACATAAAGAACCAATATAGCTAATGTAGCTTTTCTAGACTTCAGCAAGAGTTAGTATTTTGCTTCTTGAATTGTTTCATAGGAGTATTTTGCTACGTTTTGATCTTCAAAACCCACTCGATACTGACATTTAGGGCTGCACTGTGCAAAGCCATCTCAGGTCAAGTTCCACACTTCCCAATGTTCCAATGAAATCTACAGGGTGGGAATCTTGAGCCAAATCAGCCTCTACAGATATGACAGAACTTCCCACCACTGTACTTTGCCCTTTGAGTGACATGATCAGCATCAGTAAGCAGCATCAAGTTACAAATTTTCTTTTATGTAAATGGTAAGTATGGTGCAATAAAGTGCAGAAATAATTTAAATATAAGACTGGCTTTCCAGAAAACAATTAAGACAGCTAACATACACTAACTAGAAATCATGCTGGCATTAATTTCAAAGCAAAGACAAAAAAACCTCACCACGACACTATTCATTCTCACGGCACTTTAAACTTTCAGGTAAAACTTATCCTTAAAGACTGGACTTACAGGAATAAGGTGAAACTCAAAATGTTCTCAGCCTAAAAGAAGAGGAACACAGACATACAGGTGATAATACTCGTGCAAACAGCTCATAATGGCAGGTAGTTAAGAAAAAAGGCAAACTGAGTCTGGAATTCACAGGCAGATACATAGCACTGGGGACGGGTAAACACTACTGCCTTGCAATACAAACTCACTGGAAACTCCACGCACAGCCACACCTCAGAAAAATGAACTTCATCTGGAGCAGGTGTGAAAGAGGATGACTGAGGTGATCAAGGAACTAAAGAGCTCTCAAGCTACTGTGGGAATAGAAAAAGCCTTACTTGCTAAAAAAAGAAAAAAAAAGCATATATGACATTACTGTTATTATTCAAGGCCAGGGTGGATGGGGTTCTGACCAGCCCAGTCTAGTGAAAGGTGTCCCTGCCCATGGCAGGGGGTTTGGAATGAGATGATCTTAAAAGCCCCTTCCAACCAAACCCATTCTATCATTCTATCTAGAAATAAAACTGGAAGGAAGGGCATCAATAAATGTGGACGACAAAAGATCTCCTTAGTCTAATGGACAATAAAACTACATGGATAAAACAGTGTAAAATACCATGAATTAACCTTTGACGGGAACTTGGAAAGGCTTTAGACATTTGAGGAGGGATTTTAGTCAAGCCTTTCAACTGGGAGAAGAGACAAAATATCACTTCAGATGTAAACAATTTATCCATAATGTCTTACTACAAGATTCATAATCGAATATTACATTCATTTCCTTTGGTTAAAGCTTGTTTAAATGCTACTTTTACTCTACTATTTCTGTCTCATGCTATTGATACCTTGCACACCAGCTACTGCAAAAACACTGCAGGGACTACTTTATCCTCCTGATACTCTCGGATAGGAAAAGTCTTTGATATAGAGCTCATTAGTTGATAGTTTTAATACTGCATCTTTGAGGAAAAACTGGTCTGGGCTGCTCTATCTGGTTTTTTATGTCTATTTTGCATATAAATTTAAAAACCAGAGTGTCTTTTGATAGAGTTCATATGCCATAGTGCAGATTTCCAAAGCAAAATCAGCTTTTTTGAGCATGCAGTGTACATCTTCATGTTGTGCAAATAAGAAATCCTTTACAAGTACCAGCCAGAAAGATTCTGCAGGTGAAGAATAAAGGCCCTAAATAGCACCTAAGCTGTTCCTCAGGACCAGGGGGTTTGCAGAGACAGAACAGCTGCTCTCAGCAGCACCACAATGAACTGTGTGTGTGTGTCTCAGGCTCCTTGCAACCTGCCTGTCTCCACAGTTACTTGGTGCTGCCACACAAACACCCACGGAGCTGGGGAGGACTGAGATAGCAACCAGCTCTTTTGAAGCATTTTCAAAACAAAGCAGCTTCTTTCTTCATCCATTTCCACAGCAGAAAATAGCTTGCTTTGATTTCATTTTCTTTTTTCATAAAGAGCATACTAAAGAAAAGCAGAGCTAATTAAATACTTCTTCTGCATGGTATTCTGAATGCTTTGATTCTTTGAATAGTTGAATGGAAAGTGTCATATGTGGTGTGCAATACTTAAGAATTCTGTTAATCTACAATATAGGAAGGTACAGTCTCTACTGGGCACCTAACACCAACCACCAAAGCTGCTGAATAGGTGAGACAGCCTTAATTGCAGTCCATAGGCTGGCTGTGCCCCAGGTTAATTTCCAGAAGTACATCAAAACACTGAACTCAGTACCCTACAGCTGTGATTACAAGAGTGAAAGGGCACAAAGAGTTCTGCCTCTCACTGCCAAGCACAGCTGACCGCGGGAAGCTTAGGTTTTACATATTCACTTCTGACTCTCACTGCAACCTCAGCCACTGTTTTTCTCATTAGAAACCACATCATTGATCAGAACCTGTGGTACACAGGGGATCAGTCTTATTCTCTCTCAGCCATTGTTTTCTTCTGGAAACACATTTTTCTGTCTGTTGATCCCAGCTGAGACTCTGACTAAGCATCCCGAGTTGAGGTGACGTATTATTACTGAACACTACACAGATCAAGTCTGTACACAACAGCATTTACATGAAAAGGTATTTCTAATCCATCCCGAGCAGTAATACTTAGGTGGGGCATATTAAGAGTTTTAGTTATTTTTGTGCTAAGCAAGATCAAGCAGTTCCACCCTTCTGCTGGAACCACAGTAAGCATTGCTCATTCAAGAAATCCTTGCTAACAAACAAGGGAAGGAAAACAATTGTTTCAGTCCCACGCTGCCAAATTTCCAGGAGGTGTCAGCCACGTTATACAATCCAAGTTCTCAAACGAGGTACATTTTGACGCATTCTTCTTTCAACAACTGCTCTTTGACTGGAATGTGTTGATCTACAGCAGTGTGCCTAAATGGTCTTTTACACAAAATGAGGACGTGACCTTAAAGACATACAAGCAGATTACTGAGGGCAGATGAACCTTGCAAAGGAGCACATGTTTAGAGCCACAGTCTCTATACACAGTGTCCTCTCCCTATCCTTCTCACCCTGCTGAAAGCACAATTGCTCCCAGTTCCTTTGGCATGTGCAGCCAAACACCAAGCACACAGAAAGCACTTCTCAGGCTGGCCTAAGTTTCCCAGGTAAGCACAATCCCACCAAGCACAGGTTCTCAGGACATCATTTCATTTCAAGTAACGGTCCATGGTGTTTCTAGATGAAAGGAATAGTCAGGCACAGGCAAACTTCAAACCACAGGTGGATTGCTTTTTCGGTTTCTTTGTTGTTTTGGTGTGGTTTTCTAAAGGTTGAAAATCTGGAAGAGTTTTGCATGCTATGCTGATATTCCTTAAATCTCCTAAAGACTGTGTATTTTCACTTTTGTGTAGGTTGCAAAAGTGATTTTCACTCATGTGTCATTTGTGTGTTTTATGTGTAGTTCACAAAAAACTTCATGTTTTCTTGTCTACAAACACAGACTTCTACAGTCATTTTACTCATAGAAATGAGAATTAAGGTAACAGAAAACCATTTCACTTCTGATTTTATTTCAGGGGGCTTTTCACTTATTATTAGTTTTATTCCTTGTGGAGGTTGTCCCTCTGTACATATCTGCCTGTATGACCCAGAAAAGGAAAGACTGAAAGTAACACTGGGGTACTCACAAAAATGCTCCACCCAGCTGGGTATATACTCAGGTGAATACAGCCTAGGAGATGAGGAAGAACCATGAGTAGGTTATCCTCCTTCCCGCCAGCACTTCAAATTATAAGCTATTCTGTCAGGCACTCAAATAACATTTCAAACTTTTCTTCCTAACTATGAAACTTCTGAAAAAAATAAATTACTTTCTCAAGCCAGTGACTTCCTGCGTCAGAGGAATATCCCTTACATGCTGCTGTAAGGGATATTCAGACATTCAGTTCGCCCTGCTTGCAAAGTGGCTGGCTTCCTTTATGTGAAAAGAGAAGTGCAGGTGGCTGGAGAGGAAATCTCCAGGCTCTAAGTTAGGCTGTTTCTACCCTAGCATAATAATGCGAAATTAAGCAACATTTTCCCTTTTGCTTTCTCAGACATCCTGTGCTACAAGAACTTTCGTTCAGGTGGTTTTGCATTGGTTTTGTTCTCATGCTGCTGGAAGAAGTGTAAAGAACCAAGTTGAGTTCTGCTGGTCTGCAAAGGAGAAGGAAAGAAAGAGGGACTGACGTGCCAGTACGGCTGTGTACTGGTGATTGCATCAATCTGCCTTAGATACTGATTCTGCAGTTGTGTTCACAGGGATAAGCTCACATGTGGTTTCAATCCTCTCTTTGGTCAAATACCACGTTTCCTTCCTTGGCTTACATGTTTTCTGGCAAAAATTGACCACTGATCCTGACTAATAACTAATATCATGCTTTTATTTTGTTTAAACTATATTTCTTCAAAGCTACTGATTCATGCAAAAGTTCTTTGGTAAGAAAAAGCCCCTGGCATTCTCCAAAAATCCAAAGAAGCTAAACTGAGAAGAATGGAATGTAATTTTCATCCTTTTTGAAGTCTACCTTGTTTAGCTGTTCGGTATTTAAATTAAACTACTTAATTCTAACAGGAATATGTTTAGTTTAATTCTGATTAATTTCTTTATACATTTAAACAAATATTTAATAGGTATTTTTAAAATGTATTTTTAGCAGATAAAGCCCATCACGTAATTTCCAACGTAAGTTCCCACGTATGTATAAAAGTACTATGGAAAATTTACTCACAGCTCCTCCATTCAGTTTTCTCGAGCGTTGTTTTATACAAGTCAGATGCCACAAGTTCAAGAAACTATATTTCATTTTCTTATTATGGAATGTCAACCTTTACATAATTACTATTTTATAATACCTATAAAATCTGGCAGTTATAGCAGTGTGGTATACACAAGGGTCAAAGGATTCTTTCATAAGTAAAAAGCATAAAATATTCTGTGGCAAGAGGGATTAAAGTATAGTGAATTTAAAATCAATGATTCCTGTATAATTTAAACTGATCAAAACCTTCAAGCTGCTGCAACTATAAACTAAAACTTTTCTAGATAAGAGATGAACAAGATGTGATATTGACAGGTAACTGACACCACTGACTCTGTGAGCACTCATAGCTCTAACAGAAGAATAAAATTAAGATACCTTCTCATTTCCCATCTGTGAAATTTCATTTCCACTGGGGGAGGATGGGATGTGTGAATTGTTTTTGTAAAGTTCCATGCTTTTCCAAATGAAAGAGTATGAAACACATTGTTCATTCTGGCACTCCAAACACTATTAACACAAGTTTCCACCCAGAATTTGTATCTTTTACGCACCTTAAGACTTTGATCCAAAGCTAAGAAAGGTCATCCTAAACCCTCTAGCAAATATAAACTGAAGTCTCTTGAAGTGCATATAAATACTTCATCTGCTGTTGTACTGAGATTTCCAGCTGGTCAATTCTTTAAGTAGAGAAGAGCATCTTTTGAAAAAGAACAGAACAAGTCCTATGGAAAACAGGACTTCCTTGACTATCATACTGTGGGAAGTCATTCCCAACACTGACTCCATCTGCAAGTCACTTTAAAGGGTTCCCATTCTCGATTGCTATAGCATTCACAAGCCTAGTTCTGAAAAGATCCAGAAACCACTTCTAATCCTGCCAAAAGACCAACTGCCAAAACGCTAATCTAAAATTCTTTAGATATCAGTGGTCACAGCCGCTACAGCAAGTCATTTGGCACAGTGAGACCAGAACAACATCAAAGTATCCTGTGCTGAGCCTTCCCATCTATACTGTATGCAGTTCAGGAATTTTGCTTCAGACTGTATCTAGCCTGATTTCCTGGACCAAACATGCTTTGAAGCTGTTAGGAGAGTCAAAGCCAGTGATTGATTCTTATGCACTCCTTGGATCCGAAAGGCCATTTGGTGCACACCTGGAATGGAGGTTCTGGTTAGTTTCCTCCACAAGAAACCCAGCTCATGCAGAGTAAAATCCTTATGCAGTCGGTGGGGGCACTGTCTTCAAAACTATGCCACTGCTTCGAACCAAAATCCTAACAGAGAAGCAGACAGGTACCTACTACTGTCTTGATTCTTCAGGCCTTTCATCTACTTACAAACCTCCCTCCTCAGACTTCTTTTCTGGACTAAGTTTGTAGCTCTCAGTTCTCCCTTAGACAAACCAGTATTTTCCCAATTATTGCTTTTTCCTGACAAACTTTTTACAGTAACTTTTTTTTCTCTTAAAGTCGTGTTCAAATAATAGTCAAGTGAATCACTCAAATGAAGTAAGAGATTTTCACGCAGTATTTCCACTACTCTCAGATAACACTTCCTTTTTTGTAACAAATATTGTACTCATCAAGTTCAACATCCACTAGAAAGTGAACTTTTGTCTTACAGGGCAAGATGTTATTGCTTATCTGGACATTTTATTAAAATGCTCCACTTCCTTCAGCAGCTGTGTTCATGATGATTACATGTGAACTACATGTTACCGCATCACATTGTTAGATGATGGTACAGATGAAGAGATATTCTGGAAACATTAATTTCTGTCTTAGGTGTCCACTTTTCTCAAAAGCAGTTTCTGAAGTAGCTTAAAATTACGTGGACATGAAGTCATTACACCACCCACTACCAAGTGCATATGCACATAGAAACCTCGTTGCTTTCTGAACCCAGGTCAAGTAGGGTCCTGATGTTTCTCTAGCTGCGTTTCTGGCTGGCCTGTGCTGCCCCTGTCCCACACTCAAACCCTATGTGGAAGAGTTTGAGGTGTCCAGAGCACACCACGCTTGGAAGGAATGCCTGGCATGGCAGATAGTCCTGCTCCCTGTGGACACGACAGGACATGGGGATCAGGAAGCTTATCCTCAGCCACCGGCAGCAAAAGCTGCAGCCGAGTGCTAATGGGCTGAAGTGAGCCACTAATGGCAGTCTCTGCATTTCACTTTAGTGTGGCACTACTTCAAAGAAGATTCCTGAAAGAAATACAAGGGTTTTTTTACTTCTAGAAATTCTCTCGTTAATAACCTTTTTTGCTGACAGCTATGACTTTGGTTACCTGTTGTTAAATGCTGAAAAGGTTGTCTTTGAGGTTCTCCAGAAGTCTCAGGTATCCTATGCCTGCTGCCAGTGAATGCTTTCACCAGTGGCAAGCCTTACCAGGCTTGTGTGATTGATGAGACTTTCATCAAACATATTATGAAGTAAAGCTTCAGTCCAGGGTCCTGGGACTGGCGAGTCCTCAAAACACAAGGCGTTCCTATCATCCCAGCATGACTCAACTTGCTGTCCAAAAAACAGATCCAGCAGCCTTTGATCTTCAAAGATGACAGGGAACAGCCTTTGAGGCAGCCAAATGCGTCTTTCTGCATTACCAGATTGCTACAGAGACAGGCAGATGGGTGGAGCAGCCTCCATGCTCCTACCATAGAAGCAGCCCAGCTCTGTGTTAAATTAGAGCAGTACATATGGCAAGTGGGAGAAGAGATCCCAAATTCAGCTGTGCAGCTGCTAGGTGGGACCACCCTGTTCATACACACATCCAAGAGACACTTGTTTGGGTACAACGAAGTCAGAAAGCCAGCCACAGAAATGGCACACCTGGACACTGAAGAACCTGCTTCAAAGGGACCTTGCACTAGGTACCTAGCTACATTCCACATTTGTAAGTATTTTACCACATCTGTGTGAACCTTTTGTCCTCAGGTCAACTGTAACAAGAAATCAGATGCACAAACGATGAAAGTTTTATTACTACAACTGAAAGTAAAAATCTCTTACCTCTCCAAATGCACCTCTTCCAATCACTTTTATAATTTCAAAGTCATCTCGATGGAGTTGCATTTCCTTTACCAGTTTGGTAAATGGTTTTGCTGTTAAAAAAAAAAAAAAAGGAAAATTCAATTATAAAGAGAAACATCTCAAGCCAACCCATAAACTGGAGGTCAAAAGTACTCATTGCATACCCAGAGCAACAGTAGATTTTCAACTATTAAAACTACAGAGAGGGAAAAAAGCTAATTACATTATTTAATTAACAATTAAAATTTTTTTAGAAGTTCAATCACATGAATGGTTCTGCCTTGCTGCTACTAAGAATATAGAGCAAAGTGGTCTTTCAGAAGGATTTTGCCCCCTTTCTTTAGGGTTTTGTGAATCAGTGAAGGACCATGTGAAAGGGAGAGCTCATTCATTACTGGTAAACCCTGTGGACAATCTGTCCTACCCTGCAGGCACTAGATTAATTCTCTTCCTAAGTGGAATGCAGCTTTACTTTTTATTATTTCAGCTAGTACCAGCTAAGGCTTTAACAACCCAATCTCAAGAGATAGCTGTCTCTACTCAACAGCAGCAAAACCATTTCCCACCAGATCTGTGGCTAATTTAAGGTTTTTACTTTGAACTAGCTTTTCTGCTAAGCAACATTCACCAGATCTCAATTAGACCAAGTACAGAAGGGCTGCAGTCTAAAAAGATGTCCAGCAATTAACTAACTTACACTTCGTTCTGGTGGTCCCACATTTCTCAAAATATTTGGTGGATAAATTCCACTATACCTGCAGATCCATCAGTTTTTTCCTCTCTAGATCCCATTCAGAATACTTTATTTCTAGCATATCACAGCATGTGGATCACTATTTAGATAGAACGTTTGTTACAAGCCACTACTCTGCAGATCAGATCAATAAGGAAAAACAGTGGCGCAAGTGCAAGCAAACTGCACAAGGACGAGTTTGCACAAGCAGAGCTGCAGTTTACTCTCCAAACTAAGCACAAAAACACTGCTGCTCTTCACCTCATCACAAACACTATTAGATTAAAAAGACCAAAGTTTTCCAACACATGTATTTTTTCCCATCTGCAACTGAATAAAACATCACAGAACTGCTACTTGTTATTCAGCCCAGACTCCTGTTTTACCTCACCTTACATTAGGATTAAGCTAATAAGTTATAAGCCAAGCGGAATTCCTACAAGAGGGGTCACTGCCTTGACAGTGTATTTCAGATGCTAACACAAACAAACCTAACCTTACAACTACACAGAGATACAGAAGTCTGAACTGAAGACTGGAAGTTTCATTATGAAGTCTAACCAAGAATGCCTGAAAACCTCTCAGCAAAAAACCGTTAACTGCTAAAATAACAAAGAAACAACTGTACTGAAGAACAGCCATGTTGCCTCTTTGTACTTAGAAGGGTGCTACTGAAAAGGCTCCCTCCAGAAGTAGTACCCCTTTCACTGAGAGCTTCTTGTCTATCCAAAGTATGAAATTTAAAGAATGAGACTCTACTAGATTTTCTGCTAGACTCCCTATTTCAACTGGACAGAAATGCCAACCACACTTTCCCTCACCACAATGTCACTGAGACTATAACCTCAAACCCAAAATCGTTTCCACCGAACCTCCCCAGCACCACCACCTCAAACCAGTTACTACACCAGTCCAAATCAGACACCTGTACAAGCAATATATCACAGCCATCAGCTGTGGTATTATCAACTATTTGCAAGGTTCTCTCACCTCCTTCCCATCAAAAGAAGATGGAGGAAACACAGCTGCACACAAGAAATAAACATGAAAGTTCCCTTATTCGGTATGGGTTTGCTACTACAGAATGCTGGTCATTGAACTAATTTTGCAGAACAACAGCTTCTGTTATTAAAATTCAAGGGGAAATGAAATCTAGTATTTATTTCTGAAGGACACTAATCCAATAATAACTTTTGTTTTAAATAAATCGCAAATTTTAGCAATAATTCTACTAAGTAAACTGAATATCAAAATCAGAGAATCACAGAATGATTTGGGTTGGAAGGGACCTTCAAGATCATCTAGTTCCAAGCCTTCTGCCATGGGCAAGGACACCTACCACTAGACCACGTTGTTCAGAGTCCCATCCAGCCTGGTCTTGAACACTTCCAAGGACGGAGCATCCACAACTTCTCTGGGCAATAAAATAATTGGTTTAAGTATAAAAAGCCCTACGGCTGTAAACTGATCACAAGCAACTTTCAAAGCCAGAAGACACAAACCTATAAAAGTTCAAGCTGTCTTGTACACTCAAAAAAACCCCCTTATATCTTGCATTTCTGTTGAGTGGTGACAAAATATTTTATTATTTCATCTACAAATTTCCCTGCTTGGAAGTGTATCAAACTTCATACCACTAAAACTGGAATGCATTTTAGAAATGCATGAAGTTGTATAAGAGCAAGTTAATTTGATTTGGTTTGTATTTTAATAGTCATAAATATGTATCAAGCAGAGCACATACTTAAGTTTCAGTAAACAGAAGAAATACAATCTCCAGGGAAGGGCATTATTGCGATCTTTCTAGAAATTGTATCCTTGAAGAAGGAAGGATGAGCAGCCCACATTTTCCTGACCACCATTTCCATTAAAATCTACAAGAGTCCTAGGTTGTTCCTGCTTTTTCCATCTCAGTTGGTCAACTGAAGTGCTAGTTAATAAAATCCACTGGTTTGAAATACGTAAATTTTAAAAAACATTCATTTCTAGAAGGAAGTTACTATTTTTACAAGCCATGTTTGCTTTTAGTATTTAGCAGGTGTTGGTGTTCAGAAACACTGCAGCTTCAGTGGTCTCTGTCTTAGAAAGCACCAAACATGAACGTTTGAATGTACAGAAAAATTTTAAATTTGGCAGGACTTTCCCTGAACTGGAAAAATTCTGAGTCTTTGTCACGGCATCTAAGAATCCTTAAAAGTAAATATAACTTGCAAATAAAACTGAGTGTCAACAGAATCTCATGATCACAGAGACTACAACAGCAGTTATAGAGCAGATCAGAGCTCAGAGAAGGCAACAGACCAGTAATTTATTTAAACTGATATATACTTTATTGGCATTTTGAAGTAGAATCCTGTTTACAGCAGGATGTGACCTGCTGCATTTAAGTACGGGATTACACAATTTCCATCTCTTAGTAAGTTAAACCAAAAAATATTTCCAATTTGCATTCCTGCAGTGGTCCCAGGAGGCTGCTGTTCCTCAATCTGCAAATATGCAAATCAGTAGCATGCACAGAACTGCCAAACTGAGTGAGGAGGAACTTGCACCAAAAAGCATCAGACACAGACTGTGTCCACTGTGCTTGCCAGAACAATGCCAAGTGATTTATCACTGCCTAACTGGTAAAAAGAGTTACAGCTTCTCCCTTTCTGTATCACTATTTGATAAACAGGGAACACAAACCAAACTTATCTCCAAATACTGGAATAAATAATTACTTTTGATCCTAATATTGAAGGCAGAACTTATGATCTGCAGTTGATTTAATCCTTAATGAAAGTATTTCATCCTGGCAAACAGAAGCATTAGCTGTACTGGGGGTTTTGTTGGCAGTGATTACTGAATTTTGTTATATATACACACTGTTGTCAGGGTAACATTAGCTGCAAGTAATTGCAAGAGTTTGTTTATTCATGACTGTGAGGATGTAATCAGAATTTGGGATAGACATTCTATGTACAATAACTTTGTATGCACCATTGCCTTTTCCCTCAAGCTGATTTTGCATTATTGTACTTATTCTTGTTCGGAAGAAGGGTGTTTTCTATAATGCCAGGCAAGGAAAAAAAACCCAAACCCAAACAACTAATTTTCAGAAGCCAAGTAATGTATGCTCTCAAGAAAATAATACAAAACAGTAACAGTTGATGTTTTGATTTGTAACGGCAAGTGAAATGCCAGCATTTATTTCTTTATTGAAAACCAGGGTACATATGAAACACACAAATTCTAGTCTGATCATATTCTCCTCTTCCGCTGATAGATGGGATTTTTGTTTACACAAAAAGAAAATATCAATTTGAATAATCTGAAAACATAATTTAAATGTTTTACTCACAGGTAAATAGGTTTGTGATTTAGGTTTGAGAGCTGGTGCATCTACACTGCAGTCAATCTGTATTATGCCACCTAATAGGAAGTTTTTGGAGGCAGTTTCAGAATGACTGAAAGCTGCAGGAAATGCCAGTGGAGATGATGTGACACAGCAGACTGGGCACTCTGCACTGCTACCCCAGGAATGGGTGCACACTGGCCTCATACATCAAATTTCCTCTCACTTCTGAAAGCAGGTCAGGGAAGGATGGCAGTGCTGTCAACATCACCCTCAAAAAATAATAGGCAAACTCTTTTTTTAACCTACAATGTGGTTAAAAATGAGAACTGTCACGGTATGTTTTGAATTTCTACTTTCTGTTCATATTCTGGATCACTGAATTTACATCAATAATTTACCATCTGGAATCACAAAAGCTTACACACTTATATTGCAGCGGGCAAAAGACAACTCCCTAGATTATGATCACTGCTGCTTCAGTGGTGGAGTTACCCCAGGACACTCATTTGAGGACTCCTCCAAATTTTGTTAGGCAGTACAAGTTTCCAGAAATTCACAAAAATCACTCTCAACTGAAGCTGCCAAATGTTCAAGAACACCTGATGTTTTGTATCATTGGCAGCTCCAAGTTTTAAATAAATGTGACAACTCTACAAAAATAATACATAGACTCACAATTCAGGCTGAAAGCGACTAGCTGGTCTCTAATCCAATCTCCTGCTCAAATCACAGTCAATATTGATTTCAGACCAGGTTACTCATGGTACTGCCTGGTCAGGTTTCAAAACTTTCCAAGGATGGAGACTCCATGGGCTCTGTGGACAACCTCTTCACATAATAGACTGCCTACACCAGATAGGTTCACAGTTCGGAACTGAACCTAAGTGATTTGGGGTTTAAGTCATTATATAATACAATAACAACATTCAGGTGTATCTACCCTGAAGGTATGTCCAAACTGTCTGGTCAGACAGAAATTCATCTGCCACCATGCTCCCTTTATCTCATCATCCCCTCTACAAAACATTGTGGTAGGAAACTATGTGAATTGCAAAATATTAATGTCAGGGAAAAACAAAATGACGCAGATAACTGTCTGTGCAGCCATACTCCCAGCAGGCAGATCCAGTATTTTATTTAAGATGTTTTCTTTGGAGGAAGAACATGAAAGAGTGGCAAATTTTACCATTTCCCCCAGCCAACTCTCTTAACTTACATTCTAGAAATCAGGTAACTTGTGTGCCCTTTGTGCACCCTTTTCAAAGAAACAGTGTTCCTATGATATTGCTACTAAAACAGCAGGCTGGCAGGTTTAACAAGTTAGTGCTTGTATACATGTCTTGGGAGATACCCACACCCAGGTAGCCCCAACCTGCTTACTAAGGTGATAAATACCTGTTACAACCCACACTTGAGTTTTAAAGAGGTACAATCCTCTTGTAGCAGATTGTGAAATTTCCCCTGTATTTTGGAAATGCAAATTTTTTTTATTCTTCCATCCTATGCTGACTTCAGTTTTAATTTTTCCAAGTATAGATCCTTGCTTCCCTTTTCCTGTGCTGGCCTGTTTCCTCTTACTGTCTACCTCTGTGAATGCTTTTTTCAGTCTGGTTTCCTAAGGAAATAAGGTATGTGTGATCACACCGTTGGGCATTCTGAGGCCATTCCTCTCACCCAGTACCTTTTGATCTCAATAAAGACCCTTCATAACCCCTTTAGCAAATTTCACTGAAGTTGTCCAAAGACACCAAGTTGCTACAAGTTTTATTTTAAAAATGGCAGTGAATAGGAGACACTCACAGTATCACCTCCACTAAGGGAAAGGCGGCAGCAGGAATACAGCAGGCACCTGCTTAGCTGGCAGCCAGCACACACCCAGGTGGCAAAGCAGACATACCTCACAGTCCACGGTCATGCAGGGACAGTGGGATAATACTGCACAGAAGAGGGAAGAAAGGAAGTGTGCAGCAGAAAAGAAAAGGTCATGCAGGGGGCTATTCTACTGAGCCTAGTAAAGAAGATAAATACAAATTTACAGGAAGACAAACTTCACCAAAGTTCTGCTGTTTACAAGTCAAAGGTGACACATTCTGTGTTCTCTGACACATTTTCTGCTGGGCCTTTGAATTCTGCCATGCCCTCCCTCCTGTTTTTATGACATACACATGCACTTCACATACTCTGTCTGCCTCTTGCTCAATGACCCAATTCTTCATCATTCATCAACATCCACTTGCAGTGGTGCAAGACTCTTGGTTATCACTGCAATGACACGAACTCAGCTAGCTTTAAAACTAGAGAAGCACAACGTGGGTACCTCTTGCAGTGCCTGCAGACCGTGCAGAACAGCCTGTTGCTACGACACTGCTCCACGTGCTGTCAGAGTCCTTTATTCCTTGAGCAGGGCCAGCCAGTTTTACAGTGGCTGGTACTGTTCTCTTCTAATAGGACTAATCTGAACTAAAATGCCAGTAGAAACAGACATACACGAACACAATAGCAAAAAAGTCTGAGTCTTCTGGAGGCTGATTTTTCAAGACAGAAGGTGGTAACCAATTATTAAGTTAAATATCAAATTGTTAGTCTTTATTTGGTAGACAAATGCCTAAAAAGCCTTCAAGCTTTCTGAAGAACTATTGCACAAAGGTATCCATTTGCAGCCAGTTATAGATTTTGCTTCACCTTATCAAAGTTTTCTTACATATGTAAAAGAGCATCTGAGCACCTTCAATCAGATACCTTGCTGACACTTAACAGAACTATCCATTTGGATAACATTTGGATTAGATAATTACATGCAAAACCCTTCAAAGGTTTAAAAGGATAAAAACATCATTAATTTTAGGCATAAACCAAGACCAAGTGTATTTAGCTTCTGCATCTTGCTCCATAACTGGCTTTATCAGTTACAGAAGAACTGATTGTGGCATTTGGAATTTGTACACTAGTCTGTGATAACAGTGTGAAAAATTTATCACCAAGCGAGAGGCTAACGGCATTGGGAAATGGTTTCAAGAAAAATATCAGGTAGTAGTTCTGATGTTGATCCTATTAGTTTTGCTAAATTTGCCAGCAGAAGAGCAAGGCATTTACCTTGAAACTGTGTTCACTGTTACTCTTTTTGTGTGGCAAGCCCCAAAAGCAAGTGCCACACAGAAGGACTCAATCAGCAGCAATATGCCAGCTCGCTGATGAATGTTACCACAAACACTTAATACTGGCTATCTGCCTGCCCAGCCCATTCACTTCTTTCCATGCTCAGAGTGAAAGGACACCAAAGATAATACTCAAGGTCTGTACAGGCAAGTACTGAGGAACACACAGATGGTTTCCAGTAGTCCAAGTGACAAAACACATTGCCAATTTAACTCCTGCCAAGGCCACCGCGTGTCTTTGAGAAAGAACTAAACAGAAACAGAGCTCTAGCAGGTGAGAGGAAGCGTTGGCTCACACAGCCAAAGAAACACACCAAATGACCATTTGCTGTACTTATATATATGCAAGACATTTGTTTACCAAGGGAAAAAGAAGCGGTAGAATAAAAACCACATGCCAATCAGACCATGGCACATGCTAGTACTACGAGGGATGCAAGTACGAGGACAGGAGGCTTACGTCGGTATCAAACAGAGGGTGAAGCTCACCGCCCAATTTCTCATTTTACTCATGTTACTGTCACTGAATGATACAAATTTAGGGAATTACGTCTTGGTTTCTAGAACCAATTCAGGCAGGGTGTGTCTTATTTATTTATTAATACTGAAGTTGATCTTGGAAGATGGAACTGTTAGTACTAACACTGAAGAAGAATGTGACTGTAAATAGCATTTACTTCGGGAAAGCCAGAAGTGACTTACTATGCACACAAACCTGGTGAAGCTTCACAAAATGTAATATTTCAGGATACCGCTATCAGGACAGACTTTTTTAAGCAGGAAGAAAGACTGGACAAGAAAACCTGCACCTTTGTAATTACTCATAAGGGCATTTCAGAAAACACACAGCAGTTTGAGATTAAATTCTAGCCCAACTCTCAAGGGAGAATGAAGAAAGCCCCTAGAGAAACAGTGCTCCTGACTGCACTTGGTAGCCCAGTTTTTCATACCTCTTTCCAATTTACCACATTTGTTTGGGAGAGGAAAAGCTGCCATGCTTCTCTAACCTTTTCCTAAGCTTTTCCCTAAGATTCCCAGCTCTTTCATCAGACTATGTACCAACCATGAATTCCCTGGCGGTCCATCAGCCTCTTCAGCCTTAGAACCTTCACCAAATAAAATAGTGAGAAGAAGCCCAACAATGTCTGCAAGTTGGCACCTTCTGCGGAGACCGAAACAAGTGGATCTTTTTTCTACTCAAATTTTGCAAGGTTTTCGAAGATGGTACTTTCCTTCCTCTTAAGTCTTGCTAAAAAAATGCAAAGAAAAGATTACTATTCCACAATAAACTTTTCTGCTCTTATATAACTGTTGATATCCAATGCCTTCATAAGCTTCATCTTCAGTCCTTTTATTTTCCTCAAGATGATAATACCCAGCCTGGAAGACACATGTACATCAAGCCATATACAGATTTTCCTTGGGACTGTCTGACATCCCAGACATTTGAGACAACTGAATAGGGAGCTACATGACCACTTCAATCCAGGAAATTCATTCTACTGCTGAAGGAGTTCCTCCTTGTTCCTTTCTCAGCACAGTTCAGTTTATTGTTTGGATCATCATCAGCCTTCACATGGTATGTCAAACCAGGAAAAGTTTCCAGGCGAAAGCTAAGCTGTCTATCCCATTCCACCCCCTCCCACCAAACCATTTGCAAAATGTGACTCCCATGCAGCTGTGACACTGGAGCCCCAGCCCAAGGCAGGGAGCAGGATGAGGCTGGAGAAGGGCAAAATGGCTTTCGGAATCACAGTCAATGTGGCGTGGAGTGCAGCAACCATGGAAGTGGCTATAGCAGAGCCTCTTTCTAGTCAACCTACGGCACATTATGACAGGCTCTTCCAAAACACGTGTCAAAACATTGTAAGAAACACCACAGAACGCAGTATCTGTTTAATTTAGCTTTATTTGTGCCTCAACTTTTCTGTACTCCTAGCTCAGGGCCAGATTTTGCAGGTGTTGGAGAGGCCATTTAAGCCACAGCAAATGGCAATCACATATTGAAGCACATCAGTAATGGAAAAATTGTTTCAGGGGGTTTACATGAATCACTAGTTCCAAACAGTAAAATTTCAGTGATTCAATTTCTTTTATTCCACAACAACATTGTAAATATTGCTAAAATCCACTTATTTTACTGCATGATGAATAATCTTAAAAGCATAGTTAATAATTTTTTGTAGAATAGCCTGAGAATTATGACTGCTCAGAAAAAAATTCTGGTATTTTTCAGATGGTTTCAAAGTAGAGATTAAGAAAATCTCAAATTTGAGCTCACCCAAATTTCAATAACATAGGATGAAACTAAATTTCATCAGACCCAGCACCTCTTGCACATGCTAAGAAATAAAACAATTCCAATCTGATGACCACACTGTGCTGATATAAGCATACACACACATTAATTAAGCCACCACTTACATCATCAATGCCTGAGCAAAGTTCTAGCTCCTGACTGCATGCTTTATTTCATCTTAGAAGTAAAACTTAACAAGAAAGCAGCATAGCTGTTTTATCAACCACTTGCAGTAAATGCACTTTTTTTTCTCCAGATACACACAAGACTTCCCCTCAAGTTACTATAAACATAATACATGCATTATGTAACAGAACAACTTACACTTTACACTGGTGCTGTATTTACCACATGCCACCTCCTTTATTTTTAGCGCTTAGAGGTTTCCAGTAAGCTCTTTTTGCCAAAGCACCCTACACAAATGCACTTAAGAGTGACAGAAGTGAATCCACCTTATGATGCATCCCTTTCTCTGCTTATAAATTTAGAGTGAGGTAAAGTAGTTCAGTGACACAACTGTAGCGGATTGCCGTGACCAGAGAGGCAGTTCCACGGACCTGCTCTCTTCCTTCTATCAGCTCCAACAAATCCAGCTGGTCTCACCTCAGTGACCTGATTCTACTCACTAAACCAGCAGGATCCCAAGCTACCAAGACACACACCACAACGATCACCCTGCAGCTGAAGAAATTGAATCATCACCGCTGAAGGGTCGGGAGAGGCTGCTACGCCAGCACAAGCAAGGAGGGTAAAGGAGCGGAGCATTTCTTCAGAAGCCACGGTCTGAAGCGGCACAGGGTGTGATGAGCTGCCCACGCGCGCCCCGTCCAGCTGCTGCAGAGGTGCCCGCCTTGCTGCTAACACACAGGCAGCTCCACGGAAAGCTGCGTAAGGGACCACAGCCCAATGACAATTACCTTTCGCCTGACGCTTCAGTTCCCAACCAGATCAACACCATCAACTAGGAAATACAAGACTGAGGGGATGGGACAATTAGGTGAGCTTACAGTGCTACAGAACTGCACCTGACTTTTTCTTTTTTTTTTCCCTTTTTATGGCTCAAGGCTGCAACACTACACATATAAATACCCTGAGCTGTTTTTCAATTTCAAGAGTTCAGGTAGCAACAGCTACTTTAAGAACAGGTGTGGCACATCTTTCTCTTCACTCCACTTCCTTCTAAATGGCAGCGGGCAGGAGGACATTTTCTCAGACATTACTCACCCTGTTTCAAAACTTGCCTGGAGCTTGAGATCTAATTAAAAGGTCACTGAAAGTCAGATTTTTGCTGTAGGAAAAGGCCACAAAGACATGCGACAAGCAATTACTGTAACCAGGCACAAGAATATTTGGAGTAGCTCAAGTTACTCAGAAGCAGAGAAGAGGGGAATTGTCTTCAAATCTGCAGAGAATACCAACAAGTCCCATGCTAAGATTTGCTACACATTATAGTGGATGGCTCAGAGCGGCTTTTTTTATTATTATAAATACTCTCACTTCTTCAGTTCTCCCGCTAGACCAGGAATCTAGAGCCAAAGCTATTCTGTCTTGCACTACTCATTCCAATACTTCTGTCTGGCAACAAGCACGAGGAAGACCATTTACAGAAGCACTATTTTCACTGACTTCAAGTGCTAAAGGTCACTACCAACAAAACTCAGGGCAAGCAGAGCATCAGGAGCATGGCCAGCTGCCTGTAACAAAAAAATCACTGGGGTTCAGGGTATTCAGAAGGTAAGCACATGTCCAGAGGGCGTTTCAGGATGCTTCCTGACAATTACTTGGTCAGACAGGATGTAGAGAGAGGCAAAAGGGAAGAGAGATACATCTCTCAGCCTTCCAATGCATGATGAAAACTTTACTCAGATAAGGCAACATGCTTCTAATTTCACTGTGCAAATTTTCCTTAATGGCTGACACTGCCTCAGCATATTTCAAAATTTGTCTACATCTATTCCCTTGCTTTCCACATAATACAGTTAAAATTTAAAATGGATAAGAAAGGTCTAAATTTTTACCAGGAGTGAGGGGTGGGAACAATCTACTGGAAAACTGAGAAAATCCTACCCCTGGCCTTTAGACGTAGCTTTCAAAAACTGGAGTCAAACTGTGCAATAATGGATCATTAGCAGTACAGATTTTTTTTAAAGTGCTCATTGCTAATAAAAAAAAAAAAGAGCCAAAAATTTTAATTACCAATGAAATAAACCAAGAAGCCTGCAAAATTCTGCTTTAGAATATTGCCCATTTAAGTTATCAGCTTGCTAGCATCAGCTAATTATTCTGAAGTCTCAAACTGACCAGGACCGTAACATCTGCTATTAAATAAGAAAAAAAAAAATCCATTTAAAGCAGGGTTTGGTTTTTTTAACACACAGTGAATACTCATGAAACAAAACATTTTGGATTAACGATAATCCAGAATTTCAGACATATGACAGCTTATACAGGTTCAAATTTTTAAACTCTCCTTCAAATCAAAAAGTCATTGTTAGGGGAGGCAAATTTTGGAACAGTTACGAGTGAATTTTTAAAATCTAACTGATTTAGAGCATGACTAAAGAGCTTTAACATCACATGTATATGCAAAACATACGGAACAGGAAACTAAAAATAGAACACCATGCCTCTTCCTAGAGACATTTCCAAGTCTCCAAGCATTATAAATTCAGCTTTCTCTAGTACAGGCGGGATGAAGTTCTTCCTTCTTCTCTCCCCCTCATTCTGTATTTTTATCATGCTTGCTAATTTATGTACAATACACTGAATAAGCTCTTTCCCCTTATCTCAGTATTTTGTGTATCAAAGAACAGTTTTGGCTTTGTTTAGTATTTATAGCCCATCTTTTCCTAACATCTTCACTGTGATATCTTTCTGAAATTCTTAAATCCAGTTTCTGGATCATGATTTTAGGAAAGCTCTCAACAGACTGCCAGCCCACATGACATGCTGTTTAACGGACATGCTCCTAGGCATTCCCAAACTTCCTGTAGGCTCCTGGAATCTTATATCCTCCACATCACCATTCCAATCCAGATCATACCTCCCGTTACTGCACACTCCAGCACGATCAGCAGCAGTCCAAGATCCCTGGGTTCTAGCTGCTCCCTCTTTCTTACATATTCTTAAAACCAGCAGGGAACAAAAATCTGTTCAATCACTGCACTCACAATTGTAAATACCACGTCTTACCTCTATGTCTTGCTCCTCAGCTTTTCAAGATAGACATATCAAGTGAGGATCATCCCTGAAAGTTTTTGTATCAGGTAAAGTATCTTAAAGCATTCTGTCTGTAAGCTTGGCATTCTAAACACAAGTTTTCAGTTTTGCACACTCCTCCTTACTTAAAGCGTAACATTATCCACATGCCATCTATGTTTAATAAACACTACATCCATGATCCTTTTGCTTTAAGATTTATTTCCACGCATTTAAGCAGAGAATTCCTTTTTTTTCTTCCACATTTACAGCCCATCTAGACAGGTGTGTTGATTTCAAAACAGAAAATCAAGTACCAAGACATTCAGAAAAAGCTTGTAGTAGGCTGGCAATCTCAAATCTTCATCTACACCTCGGGCTCCATTCTGTTGGCTTCCGACCTTTTTCTTTACTCATACTTGGAAATAACAACCAAACATTTGGAAGCTCTTATGCAACACCAGGGTGAGCACCTGCATGCCAGTACAGATGCAGCTGGAAACCCTACTGGTGTAGATGTGCTTTTACAAGTTACCATTTCCAGAGTAGGAACCAGTAAAGACACATTAACTTCTTTCCAGAAATCTTTTAACATAGTACTCGGCCTCTGAGGAGACCACAAGCAGAAGAGGTGACCACAAACAGAAAACCAAGGAATTTCAGTCAATCTACAAAATGTTTTAATCTGCTTCAATGTAACTGCAAACTACTATAGACATTGAGCCAATATTTGCACAGAGAAAAGCCAAATGGTTGCCCTTCTACTTTCTTACTTATCATTTTAGTTATACCCCATTCCTTTTTCTTTTTCCATACAGAATTTAATATTTTCCTTTACTAATTTGTCTCCAGTGTCATCTAAGTAAACCTTGGGTACTTTGCCCATTTCATGATTGTTTTAGCTCTTAAGTAATATTTTCCACTTGCATCGACTCACTTTAAAAACACATTCAGTCCCAAACCACAATCTTATAAAGACTGTCAAACTCTTCATCCTTGATACTGTAGTTCAGACAAGCTAGGTTCATTTTTGATACTAGTATTGTGGAGTTGAGGCTATGTAATTTTTTTCTTCCATAAACTTCTTTGGAATTCTTTAACAGAAAAGTCTGGAAGAGTTGTAGTTTTCCTTTACTTTACATATGATACTCAACATTATGTCACTTAGGGGTCTTTTTTTTCAGATTCATGAAAAAGGTGCTCAGGACTGCTTGTTCAGTAATACATTATTCCATCTTTGGATTGCCACTACGGATCAAGCAAGGACATGACATTTACCAAAAATGTTTTTAATCTCTTGGTAGTTTCGTGGTCTTTAACATACAGCTTCACTCTGGTTCTCATGAGCAGGTACACACGCAATGCAGGTCTGTGGCAGTGATCTGCAGGACACAAATACCCCACAGCACTGAGGGGAAAGATGACTCTGGTTTAAAACTTGCTTTTTTGTTGATCAAATTGGCTCTAAAGGAGTTAAAAGCCTTGAAGACTACACTTCTGGCAGCTGTCCTACTGTTTGTACCTCAACGGCCTCAAAATTTCACTTTTATAATAATTTCTAGAAGCTTAACTCTTGTTTCCTATATAATTTGAATTTTAAAACAAGTCCACAGAAGAATTGTTAAAAAGAAAAATCTAGATCCATAAAATCTTTCAAAACAAGTATCAGTCATGATAAAAAAAAAAGAACAGTCATGTGTTAAACTATTCCACTGTATTATCTGCATGAGCAGAAAGGGTCACTTTGTCACTATGTCCATTACTATGCTCAGACTGCTCCAGTCATCACTCTTACACAGGAACAAAAATGTACCTAACTGTTTTAAGAAATTTTACAATAGCAGAGTAGTTTGTGCAGTTGTTTGCAAAAGCTCGCTCCTGACTGACTATTCAGCTGTATTTTAAAGGAAAGAAAGAAACTAGGAGCATTTACAACTGTATTATATAAAATCAAAATTTAAGGAATTACTCTTCTGAAGAGTCACTCTCTAAGGAATGCATTTTCAAGGAACCAAGAAGTCACTTTGGAGTCTCACCTTTCTTATGTGAACATACTTGAACAGATCAAGATCCCCAAGTCTAACAAGAATCTTTGTTATCTCATGTGAGAAGTTTTTCTTTGAGTACCATCAGTTCCATCTCACCTTCAAAATTTTTCTTAACAGACATTTTAGCAAAAAAATAATCTCAATTTAAAGTTTACTTTAAAGTACAGGAACTTCTGAAAGCACCAGGTAAAGACAGCTGGCTTGACCAGTGTTTGTAGTATACTGACCAATATTCTGGACTTTAAATCATGTTTTTTTCCACTCCTTTCTAATTCACAGACCTGCTTATTTTTTATTCCAATACTACAAATTTTAAAACAAATACTATGACTCTCCAACAATCTATTTCTGGATATGTGTTAAAAGATTACAAGCAGACAGTGTTGATTTCCTCTTCCATGAATTGTTACGCACAGCTAAATTTATTTCCTTGCCAATTAATTTTTTTTTATTTTATTTCTTTAAACACAGAAGTGATAACAAGCAATCTCCACCCAAGTCCCTCAGAAAATGCAGAGGACAGGTTCTTAAGTGTTATACGGGACATGAGGGGGGAGGAAGAGATGAGGGCAAGGAGATTGAAGTAAGAAGTAGGTCTTGCCCATGCTTCCCTCTTGCAGAAAGATAATCCATTATCTTTCACCAGCTGTCACCCACAGAGCTCAGAAGGTGAATTACTGGAGCACATTTTCCAGTGAGGTCTGTATTATTTATTCTGTAGTTATCAAGCAAATACTTGAAGAAAGAGCTATCACTGCCAATGTGCACAACAACATATTATAGCTGCTGACACAAAAGATCATTGCTGCCATGTGTGCACAAGTGTGCACTGCTGTTTTAAAGACATCACTGCAAAGTGCCTTCTCTAAATACAAGTAAGATATGGATATGAAAAGTGAAGAGTCTGAACAATTAAATGAAAGAGGAAATTAGGGCATAAGAGGAGGAGAATGATATTTCTCAGCAGTTTTAAGCAGCAAGACTCAGTTCACAAAAAAAGTTATTGCCATTACTTCACTATCTGCTTTTTCTCCCAAGGTATCTGCACAGTGTGCAGGTACCAAAGCATCTGAAACAGCTACACAACACTTTGAGAAAAGTTTCTTCTGAAAAATGAACATACATTATAAACTGCTCACAGACACAGTCCTTGTCCCAGAAGGGCAGTGGACCATTACATTATATAGTGCTGTCAATGAATGCCTTCATGACACAGCCAACAATGTTCTCTAAGAAAGGTATCTACGAGACTTCCAGGCATTTAGGAACATGAGAATTTTGAAGAATCTTACTATTTTCCAAGACTTTTGCTGTAAGCAAAATACTCAAAGACACAGATACAATTGTAAGAAAAGTCAAGTGCCACATCAGATACTTTCTAAGTATAAAAAAAACACTAATAAAGAATTCATTTCTCAGGTTTTGTCCCATTTGTACATTGTTATCCTCATCACTGACAGCACTTCCATATACCAATATGATTTTGAAACATTGAATTTGTTGTGCATTTTGGTTAGCTGAGTCCACTATCATCAATCAAGAGTATCAGCATTAAAACCATGTCGCAAGTCCAACTTCATATAAGTCATATGAGTTCTTAGTTTATAGAGGAAACAAAAATCTGCAGCTAGGATCTCCCATTAGATCTTCCTCTTATGAGGAAGATTTGTTTCACCCTGTTGTTAGCAACTGCTTAGCCAGACTCCTTATAGTGTCAGATGTAAGCATATTAGGAACCCTACTAGATAGAGATCCTTTGTGATATGAGAACGTATCTAGTAGAACAACTAAACCTGTATTTTTCAGAAAGCATGATTCAGGCTCACAGTCATGCAGGGATGGCAGGCTCTTCTGACAGCTCCAGGGAGGAATGCTTTAAAATATCCAAGTGCTATCAAGGCTAACTGGACATAAGGAAACCACACTTGAGAAACAGCACTACACATAAAATGTAGGTTCAAAGTTATTAAAACCTGTTCTACCAATTCACTGCCAGGAACAAGGAAACTGGAGTTTTCTTTAAATACATGAAGAACAACATGAACAAAATTTAGTTTCCCTTCATTTTGAAGCCTAGTTACAAGCTTGCCAATACTTACGCTCAGACTGTGGTAAAATGCCAGCCAACCAAGGTAACCACCTGAGACTATCAAAAAACAAGCTGTGTGAACTACCTTATCTACAAAAAGAAGAAGATGCTATTTCACATATTGCTTTTCATTCTGAGAAGTATGAAGAACAACTGTTTTCTATTAGACCAGCCATGATGTTAAATACATTTGTAAACATAGGAAAAAAATATACTGAACCATAGAGTAAATTTAGGTTGGAAGGGTCTTCTGGACATCAGAGTCAGCCAATTACTCAAAGCTGAAATAACACCAAAGTTCAATCAGGTGACAAAGGCCTTGTCCAGCTCAAGTTTGTTCTCAGGATAAAGAGCTTCTCACCTTTCTGGGTGACTCTTCTAGGGCAAGACCATCCTTAGGTGGAGTACTTTCAATTTTCTCTCACAAAGAGTCAGAATCCTCCTTGCCATAGCCTGTGTCCACTGTTTGTCCTTCTTGGCACTGCACCCAGGAAGCATCTGCCTCTGTGTTCTCCCCAATCACACATGTGGCAGTTGAGGATAACAACGAGATTCCCCTTGTCCAGGCTGACCAGATCCAGGTATCTCACACTTTTCTTGCATCTCACGTACTTCAGGCCCTCAGCCACATCAGTGGTTTACTGCTAGATTCACTTCAGTTTCCCAGTGGTTTTTCTGCACTGGGAAGCCCTGAACTAGACAAAGTACTAGAGAAATGGCCTTGGAAGAGTGGTGTAAAGAGAATAACAACCACTTCCCTCAGCCTGCTGGCTACACTCTCCAGATGCAGTCCTGTACACAGGCAGCTTCCATTTCTACAATGATGCATCACTGACTTTTTCAACCAATTGTTCCCCAGGATCCCCAAATCCCTTTTCTGTAAGGCTGCTGTCCAGATGGTCACTGCCCAACTTTTACAGCTGCACACTGCAACTCTGCACTTGTCATGCTGAATTTTGTGATGTTTCACAGTGTGAAGGAAGTATAATGCTGTATACAAAAGGTAGAGGATGGCATGTAATATCTGCTATCCCCACCCTCAGAAGATGCCTGAAACATTAAACAGTCTTTATGATGTTTAACACTACCCACAAGAACAGGAAGGCTATACCTAGACGACCTTCAGCTTTAGTTCTGTCAGGATAAACCAGGGCAACTTCTCCTGGTCTGAGCCACTCAAATGCATGCATACCTTTAACACTGATGAAAATTACTGCAAAGCCCTTTCCTAAGGGCAATAAAAGCTTCTTCACAAATAGCTTTAAATTTTCTTAATTAAAAATCCCCCACTTCCCTCCTTCCCAAAATGTCAGGGTTTTTATCTTCACAATTCACATCAGAGTCAACTTCAGGATGCACAAGGATTGATTATTTCTGGCCATGGATGTAAACCTGACTGGCTCGTGCCTGCCAGGGTCAAGCCTGCCCAGTATAGCCCTGTTGGTACAGCACTACATCCAATCCAGTAAATCCTGCTGGCCCACAATAACAAACACAGACTGATAACCAGAGTTCAGTTGCCTTAATAACCAGTAAATACTTCTAGGGGTAAGATAAAGACAGTCTGTGGGCCTGATACAGCCTCCAGTTAGGCATCCCTGCACTATGTTGTCCCATCCCATGTTATCTGGAGTATCGGACCAGAAGAACCATAGTTTAAAAACAGCTCTGTGTATATTGACATTATTCCCAACTTAAATATCAACTGTTCAGGAAACCAAAGGCTGAACTAACTGGTAAGGGAAATCTTCAATTACATAACAGAGTAAGTTAAGCCAGTCAAACTTAACTCCTTTATGCAGTGGTATGATGCCACATGACCTAAGGTGTTTTACTACAACTAGTTAAAGCTGGTCTGAAGGAAAATATTTGTGCTTCTTTCCTGTGACAGAGCTAACCTGCAATTTCTCAGAAAGTCTGCTCTGACAGATGAAATGTTATGAGTTTAGGAAAAATACCTATTACCCATTAAAGGCAGAAATATTAAATACCACAGACTCCAGCCTTCACTCTGCACTTACAACCCAACATCTACCAGTTACCCCACTAGGGCCTCCAGATCACTTTTAGCCTCTTGTACATGTAAAACGTTTCTTCTCACAGCCGCCTGGAGAAGTCCCATGGTTCTGAATCACAAAAATGTCATTTCCTTTAAGGTGTGTAACTTGAGAGCATTCCAGGGCAACAATGCCATCCTAAAAGGAACCACTGATAAGGAAAAGACAGTGAGATTGCCTCCTTGGCTTACAGAGCATACAAACTAAAAAGAAAATGTGGTCAGGTATTACATTCCCATTTCACGCTGACATAATGCAAGCAATCACACACTAGACACAGAAACATAAACCCTTCCTTTAAAAATTTCAATACAAATTTCTTAACTCGAGTACACCTAACTATAGGAGAAAACACTTAACGATAGGAAAAATTTGCTTATTCTCCTTTGGATCCAGAGTCCAAAAATGGCCAGAAGCCTGGAGAACAAAGCCTGCAGTGCTTGCACACTGGGTGTCCATCTCTCAGGGCTAATAAGAGACAGGGCTAATAAGAGACAGACCATAGCCATGCAGCCATGATACACAGAAATGGGCGTGGAGGGAACAACACATGACAACCTAATTAATCCTATCAGAAAAAGAGCTAAATCTAAAGACTAAACATGCATCTTAAAAAGCAAACCCTTGGGAATGTATTTCAAAATTATTTAATAGGATCTTCATGCCTGAAGTCACCTTCCTGCTGTTTCTACTCTGCCTTAATTACAGTAAAAGAAAAGGCACTCTGAACACTCCAGCTTCCCGTATTGATAATCCAAGTCACACGGGCAGGAATAAGGCTGGCAGCACACAGATAACCTCCATGAAGAAGCCAGCTTCTGAGGAAGGATGTGCATAATGAAGATCATAGAAGCCATGTTGCAACATCAGAAATTCTAAGGTGTGCAAAGGCAATGGAGACAATTCCCATCCACTCCCAAGGTACACATGATGTCCCTGTAAAAAGTAATGGGTAGAACCAGGGACAGAGGAATTCCTCAAGAGTGGGAAAAAGAGTCCAGATGTCCCATGAGTATTACCATGCAATTACTAGAAACCTTGTCCTTCCTCAGATGAGGACAGAGACTTCATAGGCATATAGTTTAGTTCTTAGGCTAAGGGACCATTTACTGGCAGGGAAATCATAATACACAACACCCCATACTACTATAGTGGTTGCTACACTTTGGGTAAAGTTATACCTCTTGTAAAAAGAATGCATCCACATCCCATGAACTACACAGTCCCAAATAAAAGTACAATATTGCCAGAATAGATGCAACACTTCTTGAAGACTGACTTCCATACACCTACTCAAGCGAGTTTAAAAACAAGGTGTCATCTTACTTGTTACTTCACCTTTCACCAAATCTTTTGATGACAATTAGAACAACATAACTCACGTTTAAGCTGAATTAAAAGTCCGGACATAATTTTGTATTGACTTTTCCAAAACCTTGAGCATGCACATCTCACTAAACTGGCATAAACACATTCCAAGCAGGACTCCACAAAGCAATTATCCATGTTTATTCCTTTGTTGGAGAATAATTATAAATTATGAAAATAATTTGGGATGTATTTGAAATTGGTGCTGATTCTGATACTTTCTCTTCTCGGCCTTTTGAGGAAAGGCAGCTATACATATTTACCCCTCAAGGGCACTGCACTTAAACAAATTAAGAACTATACCTCAGACTTCACTAATGCACATCTGATTAATAAATTCCACACATTTTCAATGATTTAATACTTGGTAAAGATATCCTCATCATTTTCTAAAGCTCAGACTCCTTTATAGATGTCTTAGGTTGGGTATCCAGAGGTACTAATCACATTTAAAGCTTTAGGCCATGGTTAAGTAATAACACGTTTCAGTGTTAAGACCCTGATGACATGAATGATAGAAATTAAGATCTCAGGCACTTCAGGATGCCTAAGGCCTCAGCTGGAAATGATGGATGCACACACTTAATCTGAATGCACTCTAAGTGTATCTACAGACATGATTACTGAGGTCTATGCAAAATCACAGCTTAAGAAAACAGTATGTAGTTTCCTACTGAAGAAAGCTACATTCATTATAGTGAATAAGATCTCTATAAATGAAAGCCTGCATTCTGGCAATCTGCATATGCTGATGAGAAAAATAGGCTGGAAGCTTTCAGTGTTAAGAGACAGCTAAAAAATGAACAGATTACATTGAACCACAGAGCAAACGTACATAAAAATTCTCAGACCTAGAGAATTTTTTAAATTAAATCTCTTAAAAAAAACCCCAAAAAACAAAAAACACCCCCAAAAACAACAAACAAACAAACCAATCAAAATAACAAAACCAAAACCCTCCACCACTTCAGTGGGATATAACAGTGAGCATGACACAAGACGTTTGTTAACATCAAAAATACATTTGAATTCTCAAGTGTACCTTATGAAAGACTTAGGAAACAAATGTCAACTCTACTTAAAGTATTATCACAGGCAAAAATACAGCAAAAAGCCTTAACAAGTCTCTTCTATTTTTCTAAACAGTTTGCTTGTGGTCCATCATCCTATTAATCTTTTCAGACCTGAACCCATGAAATTTTTCATAATCCTAGGCACTACATTCTGTTAAAGGCTCCAATAAATTTGCAATTGTTAAGAATTATAATTCTTCCTTTTTATAATACCCATCTCAAACCAGCTTGCATGAACTGCCCCAAAATTACATGCAAGGGATACAATGTAATTTTTTATAAATTTAAAGAATCTGTAGTTTAACATTCCCAGATAATCTCAACTACAGATCAACATTCCTAAAACCTAAAACATTAATATACAACCATAAAGTAGAAGTAACTTGCTAAAAAAAGCTAATAAAGTCTTTTCAGTTCTGATTCACACAGTTAAAATCATTTGTTCTAGTAGGTGTGGAAGAAACTGACTCATTCCCATGCATTAATTGTTTGCAAAAATAGATTCGTTCAACTTAATTTGATAAAAAAGTTCATCGTACTGAATCTGTTGACTAAACTGACTTTCAAGCCATTTCCACTGATAATGCATAACTCTGACGACCATGCAAGTTTTAAGGATGTAAATTAAGTAATTTTTTTTGCAAAATATTATATCTTAATATTATCTGTGAAAAATCAATATGAAAATAATTTAGATTTGCAAGTGAAACAAGAAAGAAAAAAGTTAGATTTATGGATGCTTATGAAATCTTACTTCTGCCTTCTACACCTTATCAAGTACCATCAGTGAGAAACTACTAGCTGCACACATATTTTCCTGTATGAAGACAAACTTATCAGTGACTTATTTACCCTCTTCTGAGTTTTCATAGATAAACAAAATCTAAATGCAAAGTATAGATCACAGCCTTTAATATACCACATGATTCCTCAAGCCCTAACTAAAGACTGGAGCTATTTATTAGCACCTTTATCCACAGGGGAAAAGCGATACCGACTTCCTTCTATAGGACAAAAGACAATCTTCACCCAGGCCATCTGTCACTTTAACAGCACATGCCAGTGGGCCTCTCATCCTCCAGACCCTGTCACTTTGCCACTACTAAAACATGACTGCAGCATTCAGTGCCACTGCTTCACAGCATGAAGTTTTACAGAAAAAGTCATTAAAAGATACTGCCTCATTCTAAAAATAACAGGTTAAAATAGCCGTCCTGTGAAGAGTCCATCATCATACAGCAGCAGGATTTTAACCACACGCCCTCATGTCACTAGCCCAGACTACAATGCTGTCAAAGCTAACATGGCAGTTTGGGCTACTTCAACATGAATTAATCCTAACATACATCTTTGAAAAGAAGAAAACCAGTTTCATCAAGGCAGAGAATGCAGGAAACTGGGATTCAGCAGCCAGGGCCACACTATTCTGCCAGATGACCACCACGACCTCGTCACGGAAGGTGATCCAAGCTATGGTGCCCCATCTATGACCACAGGAAAGCCTTCAGGAGCAGGGAAGAGCTCTAGCTGGATCCACACTGCACAAAAAACCCCACGGTCACCACCACCACTCACCCTTCCAGAACACCTGCAAGGCACCTGTAGCTGTACCCTGCCCCAGTGGGCCCTCAGTCCACTCCCTCCTGCCACTAGCTCTAGTATAAGGGATCGTAACAGGCTTTGGTGGGTGGAGGATGACATAAAGGAAACTCATCCAAAATCTAAAATTCCGCTTTCTTGTTCATCAGCTGTCTTCATTATCCAGCCACTGTCACTTCACACACGTGCCCAACAGGCTTATCACTCACTGCACAGCTTCTGCCTGCACAGAGAAGGACATTATACGAGCTGGCAGAGCCTGAGGTCCCTTCCTGGATTTTTATGTGTATTTCTGCAAGCAGAGGAGGGGGCAGGAGTGCCAAAGGGAAGGAAGAGAGGAATTTAAGCCCTCGAGTCAAGAGATACGACGTGTTATCAAGTGACAGTTTTTCCTGGTGTAACCTCAAAAGACCAACAGATCCTCATAAGCAACTCTAAAAGTCCATCAGCTCTGAGGTCACCCCAAAAATACTTAAGGATAGCTTCTGCCTCCTACGCTAGCAGCACACTCGCCACATGCTGCGCCCCTGCCCTTACCTAGTACTTTTTCTAGTACAGCAGTGCCCATGGCAGAGGAGTAGGTCAACCTTGCAGCTGGTTTAGAAGATGCTCTAATGCAGGCTGGAAAGAACCCTTTCTCAGGCTCACATGTACACTTCTGAACACAACTGCTTTCAGGCAGAGAGAACAGGCTCTACACTCTTCTGACAGAAAGGCCACCCTGCAACACTATCCATTCCCTAATTAGGTATTTTTTTTTATCTGAAAGGTTAAGGTGGCTCTTTAAGCAGAACTGGAAGGAGGAAAAAGTAGGCCTGGGAGTCAACCTGCGAAGCTCACAGAGCCCATCTAAACAGCAAGATCCAAACTTGAAGCACCAGTCTCGACAGAGACCTAAAGCTGTGAATCACTGCACCAGCACAGCAACCCTTCCCAGTGAATGTTCTGTGCACGATTTTTTCCATCTATGGTCCAGACTCAAGTGTAACAAATATACAGCCAAAAGCGGCAGTTCAGGGCTAGGCTAGAGGTTGCTTTGAGCACTCTGTGTGTACGTTTTTTCTCTCCTCTAGTCCAGACTGGGAATATTTTGATGTTACAACAACAGCATCCACTATTCTGCCAGACTGTCCTCAAGAGCTCAGCAGCAGGTGCCAAGCTGGCCTATTTGTGCTAATCATCTGCATCTTCTTCATTTTCCCCATAGCTTCAGCATCCTTAAAGTTCCTCTCAGGAAGAAAGAAGAAACAAACACGGAGACAAAAAACTCCACTGTCACCATCCAAAAGCAGAACACAACTCTAGCTGGGTAGCAGACCTTGCACAAACTGGGAACAAAGAAGGTAAATCAGTGTTTAAACAGACAGTTCATAACAAGTCAGGAGAAACAGTCCACAGAAGTATCTTGTGTGCCTGCTTCAAACAAAAAGAAAAAAACAAACACAGATTAGTTTAAACTACTCTGACATGGGTTTTGAGGTGTTCTCACAGAGAGAACCAGCCAGTACATAGTCTGGGAGTGAGACAACACTGAATGAAGTGTATGGGGACACGTGCCACCTTGCCCTCTGTAGCAGGCCAGCAGTATGAAACAGGGTCAGAGGAAACAAAGGCTGGAGCAAGAGAGGCTGTGCAGCACCAGGATCATTTTGAATACAAATAAGGCCCATTCCTGTGAGTCTCTCCTCTGAACATGTTTGACTACTGGCTGCAAACTGTGACAAGCAGCTGTCCAAAAACGGAGCAGCCGGTTGCACCAGTCCCTGGTGACTGGAAGGAAGGGGCAGCGAGCACCAGCCACAGCCAGCTAAGATAACTCCTGAAAAACAAGGTGATGTCAAAGCAGCACAGAAGTGATGCCAGCCAGCAAGGTGCCCTGCGAGCAGCCACTCTAGCACAGGATTATGCAAGACTCAGATGCCTCAATATGAGAGAACAAGAGGCTCCATAGGGAGGAACACACTGTACCTGAAAGCTAAAGGACAGGTGGTGCACAGACACCTGAGCTGCGACTGTGCTGCTCCAGCACTTCTGTACTTCTCTGCTTGTCAGGTTAAACAAGGGACAGCATACATTTTCTGCAGGAAGAGTCTCATGGGAGGTCCCTCCGAAGTGCATGGACAATACCACACCACAGCACCCACAGTCCATCAGGTAAGTCCGAAGTCCATGCAGCCTCCTCTGTGCCTGCTGATAGCTTCAGGCAGTCTCACTTCCAGAGAGAGGAATGAGCAAACCCAACTAGAATAAACAGGACTCCTCGCTATTTCTCACTCTGGGAGCAGCAGATGCAGCAACAGTTTAAAAGACACTAAGCACAGATTTGGGAAGTTCTTTCTTAACATGTAGACATGGGTCTGTTACCTAACAGACTTGGATTCTATTCCCACTAAGAATACTGAGCAGTATTTCAATATCTATTATATAAACAATATAACAGTGATAATCAACTGGGTGAGAGCTTATTCAACAGAAGTTATAAATAAAAATAACTAGAGGAAAAGGACTTTGGACTCCTCACTTGCAGTTCAGCCAGCTCTTTTCCAAAGACACTTGGCATAAAGATATGTGTATTATACATCCAGTATAGGGAAAAAACAGTCTGTTTGAAAGCTGCATTCACCACGGGAAAGCTGTAATTGCCAAGGTTAAAATGGCAGATTCTTACAAGATTTGTAAAGCAATGGAAGCCACAAGCTGCCTCAAGGCAAAGGACCACACCCTGCGCTCTTCTATGGCTAGCAAATAGGAAGAAGATTTTGAAGAAATAAGCCTGTGGCAGGACTGCCAGGAAGCAGAGGAATTAATAGCACAGAAGCAATGGGCTGCACCATTTGGAGTTTATCAGCCTGCACAGGTAAGGTGCCAGGCTTCCACAGATGTTGAATAGAGAGGAGGTGGCCTAAGTCTCACAAGATTAACATTAAGATGAACACTTAGTTTTCTGGACTCCCCACTTCTCCAGCATCCACCAGCTACAGAGTATGAGCAGCACCATACTCCGTCAGAAAGCAGAGATATCCATATCCAGCAACTATACCAGACAACTCAGAATCTCCTCTGCATCCCACAGCCAGGAAAAAACCCTGCCTCAACTACCATGCCGGAACTCTTTTCTCTAGCCAATTAAGAAGGCAAGCAAGTCCCTTAGCCACGCTGAATCATTTCAAGGGAATTTTACATGTGCGATACCTCACACCCAGTTTTAAAATCAAAATTGTAAAACAAAGTTTGTTATATAGTTCATCTTAATTCAAACTTAATACCTATGGAGCTTATTTCTATTGTCAGTGATAAGTCTCCATTTTGTCAAAAGGGAATTCCTTCTGTCTCCAGCTGATAAAGAAACGCTGATCTTCAAAGTATATCCCAAATATTTAACTACACTCTGATGCTTCTACAGACACATAACAGCACAGAAAACTTGTGCACATTAATCCAGAATATCTTCTAACAGCAAATCAGGCTGTAATTAAGACACATCATGACATAAGGAAGATTAGCATGTTTGGCATGATATTTTCCTTATTAGCTGGAGGCAGAAACAAGTTCCCTGTCGGTGGAAACACACTGTGAGGGCATTAGGACACAGATAAAAGGTGTCTCGTTGCTGGCATTTACTTGTTTTTAACAGCTTGAAGGAAAGGAAAGAACACACAGTATGAACTGTAATTGGTTTTCAAGGTATCCCTTGTTGATGGAACACAAATATACAGGAGTCCAGACTTAGGCCCACCCCCTTACCATCAAGAGCCTGGATTATAAACTTTTATCCCTACTCTGCAGCACCAGATGGTAGCTCACATACATTTCAATTATTTATTGAATAGGCACTTTGTTATACCAGGGTAATCCCACACTGCAGTAAAAACTACACACTGTTTTTATTGCGAGCTATACTTTTCATCAAGTCAGTAACCTTTTCACATTCAGTGAACACAATAAATAGAATTAAAAGAAGCGATTTTATAAACAATTGGATAATCGGCCTCTCCATCACACAGAAAATGACAACGCTGGGATCAATCAGTAAGACACAACCACCAGCAGCGCTATAGAAAAAGCATATCATTCTCTGGCCTGCCCCAAATCCTTCCAACTTCTGTTTTCAAAGTATGTTGCAGTTCTGATCTATCACACTTAACACTTTGCTGGTGCTCACTCGTTCAAGCCATCAGCTTGAAAACAAAAAACCCTGAATGCTCTTTGCAGAAGACATACAAAGCTCCCATGACAAAACAAATAATCAATGTTCCCCAGGCTGCAGCCTTGCGGGGCAGATGTGATAAAGTGGTTAATTATTCAGTTGGCAATCGCATTACTGACGTCAATAGAAGAGTCCAGGAAGTGAATCCTCTTAGTTTGTTAGTGTATGACAAAGAGTGGTGGTCCCCACAGAAATTAAGGAGAACCAGCTGTCCCTTCATGTTAGTGCTCTGGTCTCCAGTGCTAAAGACACACATTTGCATTTACTGAAGTAAATCTGCCCCTCCCTCTCCCTTAGGAAATCCCTTGTTTTGTTGGTTGGGGGTTTTTTTGTTGTTTTTTGATATTTTTTTAAGAGTGCTCTTTTAAAGCCTAATTAACTGTACATGCATGGAACAGCTGATAAACGGGACAATATACTCGTAAGCAATGATCTCTCCTCCCTCCCCTCCAATTCTTATTCCATGGAGAAGTTAAGTCACCTTCGTCATACATTATTATTCATAACTTACTCAGCTGAATAAACCAGTCAGCCACCATGGCCGTTTTAACATAAATTCATTTAGACATGCAGCAATGAAAGATCTCTGCTCTCTACATACCTCTAGTCAATAGCCTTAACTAAATAACATTGGATAGAAAACTTCTATCCTAAGTGCTATCAAAAGTATCCATATTTTCTTTTGTCAGCACGCTCCGGACTATTGGAGGTCTCTCGTTATCAGGCTGCTTAACAGTAGGGAACCATTAAACAAAGCTCTTAGAAAGGCTGCCTAGAAATACTCCGTCCTTGGGGGGCATGCCCAAATTAAAAAAGACTGCATGATGAACGGGATCTGTTGTTTCTTCGAGCCACACACACACGCCCTCTCTGAAGCAACGAGTCGGCACCAGAGCAACATTTCAAAGCCCGTGCCTGGTGCTCTCCCCTCCTCCCCTCCCCCAGGTAGGAAACCCTCCGAGGAGCGCTGGATTAGCCTGACATTTCGGGCTAAGCCGAGCAGGGTTTCAGGCCAAGGACACTCCGGTGCCGTTCCTGCTGCCGGCTGCCAAGCGGTTCGCCTGGGACCGAGGGAGGAGACCTGGAGGGTCAAGGCCCGGCTGGCGGCAGGGGTGTTCCCCAGGGAGGCGCCGCATCCAGGGGCGGCGTCTCCGGCCGCTGCCGGGAGCGGCGGTGGGAGCGCACTGCGGGGCCGGGCCGCCGCCGGCCGGCCCGCCGCCCCTCACCCGGGCACCACGCACAGCCCCCGCCACCCGGCCCCCGCCCGGGCTCACCCCACTCGAGGAAGTCGGACACGTATCGGTCGCGGCGGAGCGGCGAGTCGCGGCTGCACTCGGCGTAGACGCCGACCAGGAGGTCGAGCAGGGTCTCCACGCTCAGCACGCTGTCGTGCCGCTGCGGCCCGTCCAGCACCAGCTGCTCCAGCCGCTTCAGCCGCACCTTGGCCGACATGGTGCCGGTCGGGCGGCGGGCGCGGGGCACGGACGGGACGGGGCGAAGCGAAGGCCCCGGGCTCAGCCGCGCTCAGCCGCCCCGCGCCGCCTCCCGTGGCCGAGCGGCTCCTTCCACGGGCTCCGCCTCGGGCACGGACGGTCCATGGGCCGAACCCGGCCACCCCCCGCCCCGCTCCGCTCCGGCCTCGCCCCGGCGGCGGGGAAGGGCCGATCCCGCTCCCGATCCCGCTCCTCCTCCCCGGGCCCGGCGCGTCCCTCGGAGCGGCTCCGGCCACGCCCACCGCGCGGCGCCCGCGCGCTCCGACGTGGGCAGGGCCGCGCGAAGCCGCGCAGGAAGGTTGGGCCGGGCGGCGCCCCGTAGCGGCAGATTCGCCGCGGAGGGAGCGAGGGGCGGTGCGGGCTGCGCGTCGGCGTCCGCACTTTCGTGTGTGTCTGTGTGTGTGTGTAAGAAAGCGAGAGAAAGACACAATGTGTGTGTGTGAGAGAGAGACTGTGTGTGTGTGTGTGTGTGTGAGAGAGAGAGAGAGAGAGACAATGTGTGTGTGTGAGAGACTCTGTGTGTGTGTGTGTGTGTGTGTGTGTGATCCTCAGTCAGGTGGTACTTAGGTGTAAGATCTGTGTGTGCTTTCAAGCACGACAAAGGAGCCCTGGTCAGTGGAACAGACAGCAGCCAGCATCCCTCACTCACGGACGTGCTGGCACTAACAAGCTTTGAGCACGCAGTACATCGCCATGGTGGTGTCTGTCCACGTGCACAGAATCACAGGCTCGCGGGATGGGCCCGGGACACAACGGGGCATCTTGTCCAACCTCGCTGCTCGAGCGGAGCACCCCAGAGCACATGGCACAGGGTGGCATCCAGATGGCTCTTGGATATCTCCAGTGAGGGAGACTCCACACCTCCAGGCAACCTGTTCCAGTGTAAAAAAGTTCTTCCTCATCTTCAGGTGGAGCTTCCCGGCATCAGTTTCTGCCCATTGCCTCTTGTCCTATTGCTCGGCACCGCCGAGAAGAGCCCGGCTCCATCCTCTTGCCACCCTCCCTTCAGATACTCACAGACATCGATGGGGTCCTCTCTCAGTTGTCTATTCTCAAGACTGGACAGGCCCAGCTCCCTCAGCCTTTCCTCTTAAGAGAGATGCTCCAGTCCCCCAGTCATCCTTGCTGTCTTCCACTGGACCTGCTCCAGGGGCTCCATTGCTAACTTAGGCAAAATCCTCAAGGTTCATGTATGCTATTGCTGAACTATCTTAAATATAATACTAAAAATCACACCTACAAAAAGACTCCTGCCCAGATGAAGACCCTTCCTCTGAGCACGTATAGAAGTTAGCTGGGGTTATGTAACTTGTGTGCAAATAACTAACCAATCCTAGTAGAGGGGCTGACCTTGGGAAGTTGCTAACTCTGAATTTCTGTTTATGAATAATGGTGCAGAAACTCTGGTGGCTTGTGCTTGATTTGTGGAATGCCACTGAGCACCCAGGCTTGCACAACTCTGAAAAAAATAATCAGTGTCTCTCTTGAGTGTGCAGTTCTTGACTTGTTGCACACCAGGTAATGAATCCCATTTCACGGACAGCATGCGTGTCCAGTGTGTGTGCCCTGGCCTGTGCCATCCCGACAGCACTCCAGGGCAAAGTCCCCTCCCCGCTGCTCAGCTGGGTGCACTGGGGACGGGGCAGCCTGCCCAAGCCACCCAGCTCCTGCCTGAGCCACCCAGCCCCACACCTGGCCATGCCAGGCCATGGGTTCCCATGAAGGATGTGGTGACCCTAGAGCCACCATCCACAGGTTGTCACCAGATGCTGTGGCCATTCGGAGACTTCTCTGACCACACCTGGAGCGAGGCCTTCTCTTTCTCAGCCTTGGTCATGATTCCCTGCTCTGTGACTTGCCTCAGTGGCAACAGGCACGAGGCTAGCAGGGTAGGCACGGCTTTGCAGCAGGACATGGTGTCTGGAAGCTGTGGCTTTTTATGCCTTTCAGAATCTCCCTGGTGACAGAACTTTATTTCCCAGCAGCAGCAGCTAGCCTGGGCAAAAGGAGCCCTGTGTGTTCACAGCTGCTGTCCTTGATCCCTTGAAGGAAAAGGGAGCTGGGTGTAAGGCACTCAAAACTTTCTGCAGCACTGCTTTTTTTCCCATCACAGCTTATTCTGAGAACTGTTCTCTCTGGAGGCTGCAGCACCTCAAGGCAAGATGCTGAGTAGCTTGGGATGGGAGTTTACTTCTGTAGGAATGCAGCCGGTCAGGTCCTGATGCAAAGCTGAACTGGCAAGGATGCTGTTTCCTTGCTTGTCTCCCCCGGCAGGTAGTTGGAGTGCTGTGCGTTCAAAACCATCGCATCAGAAAAGAGCCAGCCGGGTGCTGGTTCTGTCTGGGCTGGGAACACCCCGCCTCTGGCAGCAGGAGCTAGTCTGGGCTTTGTTCATGGTCGGATGTGACATGTAGGCCACTGCTGAAAGACCTGAACGTTCCTATCTGTCACCTCCAGGGCCACTGGCAAGGCCAAACCCAACCAGTGCTGCACACAGGGAGCTGCCCTTTCCCAAGGGTCAGGAGTGTACCCAGGCAGAGCGATGGGGTGGTGCGGAGCAGAAACTATTACTTCCCATGTGACACAGAGGTTGAGCAGTTGATTACAGAAATACTTGTTTCTAGGATCCCTTGGCCCTCAGGCATGTTTGATATCTCTTTGACAGCAGATATCTGTTACATTTGAAAGCTATTCAGTTCATAATAATACCATCCCGTGCGTTTGGACCTAGTACCTGGATCAAGAAGATACAGGCATGTTGGGACCTGTTAATTATAAAAAAATGCAAGTTGATAGAAGATCCTGTGAATCACACGGAGAACCTATAATTTTAAAACAAAGAAAACCCACAGTAGACTAAAATAAATTTATTTTTCCTGAATAACTTCTATCTCTTTGTACTCCCTTCTGCAAACATCCACCCGAAAAAAAATATTTCACAGCAGATCTCGAAGTTTTCATTGTTCTCTTGCCGTGTTCCTCCTTGATTACAGTTGTTTCATCTGACCTCATACTGTGTCATATCACAGATACATTCATTTAGAGGAGTCTTGGTATTTTAACAATCACAATTGTTCTTCTGGTGCTGTTGCTTTATTTAAAAGGAGAGCCTAACATTTTCAGCTTATTACCACTTTGGAGAGTAATTTTTGGGCAGTTGATCAGAGTAATGGCCAGAGAGAACAGAGTTTTAAAGATCTTGTTACAATATCTGTCTTTGCGCTTCTTATCTGTTCCTGCAGGTGGTGATTATCATCACCTCCTTCAGCAAGAAGAGATAAAGGAGACTTCAGCTCAGTGAAGAAATAGCCATCTCTGCCTACCAATCGCTCTGTTGTTTCCAGTCTCCTCAGTCTGTTTTACATTAGCAGAATTCAGGGGTTTCAGGAGCTATTTCTGACTTGCATCAGCAGCAGGGAAGAACCGGGTCCAGTGCTGGGAAAACGACAGATGGGTGACAGATGATATTGAATCCGGCTTGAACAGCTATGGAAGGTTTACTACATCAGACCAGCACGTGCAGGATTATTTATGAGCGATACTGTAGGTATTCCAGAATTTGTTGAAATTTTATTTTAAAAAACCCTTACAAGGAGTTAAAAGCCCTGTGCATTGTAAATAATTCTGGGTTTTCACAGCAAGGGTTTCAGCTACAAAAATCTCTACTGAGCTAAAAGGTGACATTTGGTATTCCTACTAGGAATTGTATGTAAACTTGGAAATGTAGCTGAAGGTATTCTGCTTCTGTTACTCATCTGTGCCAATTCCATAGGCTAAAAATAAATGTGATCTGGCTAAAATGAATTAAATGATCCATCCGACCAGTTCCTTTTTCCTATGGCATATTTAAGTGGAAAAATACAGCCATACAGCCCCTTTTTCTGGAATGGATCTGATTTTAAATTTTTTAAGGTTTCTTTTTTTTTTTTTTTTGGCAAGTGAACAGGTTCTCAGTTATCTCACTTATCTGGAATCATTGTAGATCTGCAGAATTGAAGGCACAAAGTCCATGTGGCTACTGAAAAGTTTTTATGGATCCAGTCAACTCAATCAAGTTAGGTCTCTTTTTTTTTCTTTTTTTTTCTTTTTTTTTTTCTTTTTTTTCTGATTTGGCTGTACTCCAAGTAACTTAGTAACTTGTAGAGGGAGAAATTTTGTTACAGAATTTTGATGGCAACAGGAAATAGCTGTGTCACTGCTTTATGACTTCAGGAAAATCCACCCACAGATCATTTTGAAATTGAGGAAAATGAAGAAATATAAAGACCATGGACAGAAATTGCAAGCATAGCTCATTAACAAGGAAAACACCATGCTAAAAATAAAAGTGAAGAAGTTGCAAATTTCTCCTTTGTTACATTCAGATAGATAATTCTAGAAAAAAAGAAAAAAAGCATCAAGTTGCAATATTTTGGTTTTTGCTTAAATTATTTTTATAGTAATAAGCAAAGAGGAGAGTCTAAACAGCTAGAAAACTTAGCTAGAAGACTTAAATATCTTCTATTTACTAAGGAAATTAAATGAAATTTTTAACTGAGAGACAAGATGACTATTGTGCAGCAAGGGAGGTGTTTTCTAAGGATCCGGAATGCAAAATATAATTAAACTGAAATCAGAGAAAGCTCACAGTAATGAGTTGCAAAGGTAGAATATAAAAAAGGGTTAAATATGCCTAAAAGTCACACGACTGCTTTGTATCTTGTTGTTATCATGGACTTTCCTTCCTGGAATTATTTTTTAGGAAACTGTCACCTTTCCAGCTCTGTTTGTATTTGGCAGTATTCTAAAAAATCCCTTCTTGCCAAACACAGCGTAAATATACAGCTGTCATCTATACTGGGAGCCAAAAATAATCTATCAGTGGGGCTGTCTTTGATGACATTGCACCATGTAAGCCTGAACACTGAGCTGATGTAGTCAAGATTAAAACAACAACAGCGAAGCCACCACTTGGTTTGTTAGCCATGGTGGCAAGCACATGGGAAATTTCTCAAAGAAGACAAAGTCTCTGCTCTTTTGTTGGTGAATGCTAGAACTGTGCTTCAGCTTCCCGGGAGCTCTGTCTGCTTCAGCTGTCCGGTAATGCACTGTCTGAGCAAGGGAGTTGCACTAATGCTATTGCCTTTGCACATGATGATGAGAGAAGTGGGAGGAAAGAACGGGCAGTTGTTCACAGGAAAGTGCTGGGAAAGGCTGACAGTCTGGTAATTTCCAATTCTCACTAAAATGCTTTCCCATAACATAAATTTAAAAAAAGAAAAAAAAGGAGAGCAACAAAACTGTTTGGCAGGTTACCTCCTGTAAAGTGCATTCTGCCATTCAGTGCATTTATTGGCAGTGTTTCTGTTTTGCTCTTGTAAGCATCTAGATTTTAGTGATGCTATAACCCAACATTTTGAACTGAAGGTGAAGCAAACTAAGATATGAAAAGATTTTGTACTTGCTGCATGCTTCCCTAAAGAGAACAAAAAATAAAGAAGCAAAAATTTATTAGGTGTATTAGTAGAGACTTTAGGGATGCTGTCACTTCTGACTGTTTTGCTTTGCAGGATTTAGGGAGCAGAGTGCCTTAATAAGCAAAGGAACTGTGCTAATCCCTCACTTCTTCCAGTTTAGCTGCAGCAGGTTCCCGAACACATCATTTTATCCCTCAGTATTTTTTCATGCTCATATAGTTGTCTTACTCAATAATTTATGCCCATATAAGTTCACCTGAAAGAAGGGATCTTGCCTCCTTGCTGCTGTTTCAGGAAGCCGTCGGTCTTACTGATCTATGTTTCCTGATTACGAGGAGTTTAATATGAGGAGCCTGAAATGGATCCCATCAAATTAAAAGGCTTCCCATTCCATTCACGCTTTGAGTGCAGCATTAACTGAAGTGGGCAGCTGCTTTCATCAAAATCATTATGAGATCACTCATTCTTTTCTTTTTTTGTTTTTTCCTTCCCCCCCTCCCCCAGTATTTGTCTGAAAAAGACTGAAGTGTAGAGAACTAGAGATTTAGATGAGGTCATTGTTGTGGATATCTGGAACAGAATGTCATCACCACGTTTAGGCAAGACAACAGCTCATTTTTATTTCAGTTCTGATTTCAAGTCCACAGTATCCTAAGGAAAACACTGGCTCAAGGATCCAATCTGGCACATGGCAGTGTTGAAAGAATGACAAAACAAAACAGAAAACCCTCCTTAGGCTCATACTTCTTCATGGATCTTCCAAGAAGGTGGAAGCAGTGGTACAGAGATGATGTTAAAAACCCCAAATACCTGTCAACAATTACGATGTCTTGCAAGTCACAGCACCATGTCTTGCTCTCTGTACAGCTGCCATTTTGTCATTTAATAGTGTTTGTTACTGCAACTTCACATCTGGCAGACTCGGTCAGATCAATCTTTGTACAAAGTGTGAAAAGCATCGTTGCTGGAGGCGATTTTTTGCGCCTGGGTTGACGCTAGACTAAGATTATCTGATTTTGTTTCGTGGGCTTTTTTTTTTTTTTGCTAGATTCTCTGGCACTGTGGTTCAGCCAAGCTGACAGTCGTACTGTTGTTGCGAAGAATAAAGGGAGTTTTAGGTGATATGTGCAATAAATAGATAGGAAATGTGTTCCTTTTTCTTACCTAATCTGTAGGATTAGTTCTCCTGGGTTGCTGAGAGTAGCAGTGTTATTCATGCCACATTTTAAATTAATACTGCATTTTATTAATTTTTTTTATGTCTTGAGAGGAATGATAGGAGATGAAAAATAAAACTTCTTCCGTCTTCTCTCTTGAACCTTTAAAAATCTGTCACTGACTTTAATAGTAGTGTTCCCATGGAGATAAGCATAACTAAGTCTCTCTAAAAGGAATAGAACTAATCTGCTTTGAATGAAATATTTTTGCATTTTAAGTAATGTTACTTTAATACATACTTCATTCTTCCCTGACAAAGTGCTCTTTGATTTTTCAGAAAATGTGTAATCAAAATAAAGAGCAAGTTCCATTGTACTCTCTTCCCTGCTTCCCTCTCCACAATGGACAATCCATAGATAATAATTTTGTGGTAATGAGAAGTTGAAATCAGAAAATATTCCAGTCTCTTTCTAAGATACAGGCAGAGCATAAATAGCATGCAGGAAAAATGCAGTTGTACACTCCCCTAAAAGCAGCAGGAGACCCTGTGCAGAAAAATGCTTTTACTTCTTCAGTAGTGATGCCCTGGCAAGCCATTCCCAGCTGATGGTTCTTTATTATAAATTTCTGAGCACTGTTCAGAAAGGCATAGGTGGGACCAAAATGGCTTCAATTCACAGCATCCTGGGACAGCGAAAAAATAACCGTACTAGCGTCAGCATCAAATATCCTGAAAGACTGCTCCTGATAATTCTCACTTTTCTGTTCAATAAAACCTCTTCCAAAAACAAAGTGATTTTTCTGACAATGTGCAAAAAAGACATTTTGCTCCTATTCATTTGCTCTGAATAAAGATTTCAGCCAAGCTTCAGGCTGATCTTGACTGCACCATTGCACATCCAGAGGCACTCAGTCTGGATTTGCAGACTTACCCCACCACAGCACAGAGCTGTGCCAAAGCCCTCCATCTCGTCTCACACGTTAGCAATTACAGAGATTTGTAACAACACTGACAGCACTTCAGAAGAGACCTGGACTTCACAGCACTGCAGGCAAGGGTGAATGCTACGCCTGCCTGACTTCCCTGCTCCCAGACACCACCAGTCCAACACCCACTAGAAATATTTGATCCGCCCATTTCCCTCTGATGAGGGCTGGCTCTCTGTCATTCCTCATTTCAATCCCTTTCTTTTTGGGAAGAGCAATGGGTTACTCGTCCTCCAGTGGCACACACTTGGACTTTTCAGAGGTCTGTGGAGGTCATACTGTCTGCAGGAATCAAAAAGGGCAGACAAAAAGCCAGGGAGGATCTTAAAGAGCTGGACATGCATCTGCTAATTTGGGGATGGGGGCTGTATGGTGACTGGCATATGAATGCCTAGTAGGGCATTCACCTGGCTTTGGAAGAAGTAGTAGCAAGGCTTCCATCTGCAGTGAAGAAGGAAAGGACAACTGCTGGTCCCACACAGCTCTCCAGCCAGCTCTGTAATTGCCAGCCCTCAACCACGCCTGGCAATATAAAGTTATCTGCAGCCCCAGCTCTTTTATGTTGTTCTCTTTTTAGCTTTCTCCATATAGTGTTAAAATGTTCCACACATTTTAGAGCAACCTGAAGTTCTGAAAATTCAATTGATGTTGAGCTGCTTTAGCTGGGATTTCAGCTTCCCAGACAAGACCAAACACCATGTTGCAGGTGTGGGTGCGATTCCTACTAACATGGGGATAGACGCTGCATCTGCTAGGGTGTGTGACAGTGTCAAAAATCCATTTTATGGCATCATGAATGTCTTATCAAAGCCCTGTTTTCTGAGGTAAAAGACCAGGCAGTGATTACCACATGGTGCTAGGAGTCCATAGTCCCAGGTGAGTAGGTCTTCTGACCAGCAAACACCATGGGAGGAACAGCAAGGAAGGATTCCCCAAGGAGCCTCGGGTTCGAGAGCTGCTTTCCTGACGTGAGATATAAGAGCAGATGTATAGTGTATGAGGAGGCAGCTGCTGTGGTTATCGCTTGTTCTGAGTCAGCTCTGATGGGGAAATGGGGACTTTCTAAAATTGAAGACTCTGCAGTGGCCATTGCCACAGGCTGAAGGGCTCAGGCAGAAGAGCATGAAGTTGTGATCTCTCTTTCTGAGAGGATCTTCTTGAATATTGTGTGCCATTCTGGCACAATTTAAGAAGGGTGTGAGGTCCTCGAATGCATCCAGAGGAAGGCAACAAAGCTGGTGAAAGGGCTGGAAGGAATGTCCTGTGAGGAGTGGCTAAGAACTTTGGACCTGTCAAGTTTGCACAAAAGGAGGCTGTGGGGTGATCTCATTGCCTTCCACAGCTGCCTGAGAAGGGGAAGTGGAGAGGGAAATGCTAGTCTCTTCTCTTTGGGATCCAGTGACCTAACATGTGGTTCAAAGCTACATCAGGGAGATTTAGACCGGACATTAGGAAGCATTTCTTTACTGAGAGGGTGGTCAAACACTGGACCAGGCTTGGACAGAATGACCACTATAGGTCCCTTCCTAACAGACAGAAATATTCCATTCCATTCCATTCCATTCCATTCCATTCCATTCCATTCCATTCCAAATGGATACTGCTTTTGTTCTTGATATTAAGCAGGAGGTGAGGGGCAGTAGATCCTCAGCTACAGTAAATTGTCATGACTTCATTGGAGTCAATAGAAAACTGCAGAGACTCACTCTGTCAATAACTAAACTCCCCAGGGCTGATAGAATCAGTCATAACTTCATTGAAATCCACTGATGTCCATCTGACCCCGAGGTTTTGTTATTGATTATGTTAGGAGTAGGACCAGACCTAAATTTAATTTTGTGATGGTCCTGGAACAGGATACATTATTTCAAAGCATTCATCATTACTGCAGTTAATTGGGGCCTGTCCCGGACAAGGCTGTCTCTTTCAATCATTAAAATGCTGCTTGCCAATCTATGATTTGCCCTGCAGATGTGAAAATCTGCGCTGACATATGTAAAGCAGAAGGGCTTTGACTGTTTCAGGTTTCATTTAGGTGTGTAGTCTATGGTTGCCTCAGGTAATGCTGAGGTACTACTTAATCATGATAACATGATTAAGATGCAAATCCACATGCCTAATTTAAATACATTTGTTCTCTGAACCATCCACCTGGGTGTAGTTTCTAAGAGTAAATGCAAAGTACTCACAGCAGGCTTCAGTTCAAGCAGAATCTCAGGGACAGCTTCCAAATGTAATCACTCATTGTCACAGCAGAAAGTTGAAGTCACCTTTTTTAAAATTCCAGGTGTTACACATGATCTTCACTGTTTCTGTAGCAGAATCACAGTGTCGTTGGGGTTGGAAGGGATCTCCGGAGGTCATCTGGTCCCACTCCCCCTGCTTAAGCAGGGCTACCTAGAGCTGGTTGCCCAGGGCTGTGAGCAGTATCTATATGGGTGGGCTAGAGACTCCTCAACCTCCCTGAGCAACCTGTGCCAGTTCTCGGTCACCCTCAGGGAGAAAAAGTGTTTCTGGATGTTCAGATGGGAAGTCCCAGGTTTCCCACTGCCCACTGCCTCTTGTCCTGTCACTGGGCACCACTGAAAACAGTCTGACTCCATTCTCTTTAAACTCTCACTTCAGGTATTTATTTTATTACACATTGGTAAGATCTCCTTGATCATTTCCTTTTCCAGGATGAACGGGCTCTCAGCCTTTCCTCATAAGGGAGATGGTCGAGTCTCTTAATCATCTTAGTGTTCCCTCACTGGACTCTCTCCACTATGTCCATGTCTGCCTTGTTCTGAGGATCCCAGAGCTGGACACAATACTCCAGGTTGGGCCTCCCCAGAGCTGAGAGGAGGGCATCACCTCCCTCTCCCTGCTGGCAACATTCCTCCCAACACAGCCCAGGACACCTTTGGCATTCTGTGCCACAGAGAAGCATTGCTGATTCATGTAACTGCCATTTTTTTTTCTGGGGCAAATGGGCTTTGGGCAGGAGCGAGGTGATATCATCCCGGGAGCCAGGCCTCACAGTTAGGGAACCTGCAGAGACGCAGCTTAGCAGGGCTGGCAGGGTCTCTCCTCTGAATGTGACAAAGAGTGCACTAAGCTAACCGATGGATTTACCTTTCCAGGTCCTCACTAGTCATGTCCACCCATCTATCATCATCTATCTATAGCCCCAAAACCATCCGGTGTGTTACTACTGTGAAAGCCTCCTCAAGGAGCAGCCACCACTGAGCAAGCTGATGCACAGCTCCTGTTGTGGTGTCCTGCTGGACCCCTAGCAAAGCATGAGGACAGCATTGGCTGGAGGCACACAGAGGAATTTGGGGCAGCAACCCAAGGTCTGAGCCACTCTGAGCCCTGGGTGGACAGCTATTCCAGGATTTTGTCCCTGACAGCATGTAAGCAGGCTCATGTATCTAAGGTGTCTGACTGTTGAGACACAGCCTGGTCAGAGTGGCCGTCTCCCTCTAGCCCTGCGGAGCTGTCCTGTCTGTGTGGGACAGGCCATGACATTGGTAGTGGACTTGGCATTGTTAGGGTTACAGTTGGATTTGATGAACTAAAAGATCTTTTCCAGCCTAAATCCTTCTGTGATTTTAATGCAATTGGCATGCAGGGACCCGTCTGCAGCTCAGGTTAGACCCAGATGTACTGCAAGTTTACAGCTTGTCCTGTTCTGCCTGCACCTCCTCCTGCCTGCTGCTTTTCCCCTTGACAAAACTCCTGAGGCTCCAGTGAAGGTTTCCTTCATTTCCACTACCCCGAGGCAGGGCTGTGGGCCTCATTCAGCACAAAGTTGAGCTCTAATGGTGTTTTAATGGCTCTTTCTAGCTAGTGTATGATCCTGCAGAAGGGCTTTAGTATTCCCATGGGCACACAGCTAATCCTTCAGTAGTTTTTGTGTGCAGGCTCCTTTCCTCATCACGCTGAATGAGAGTGGTCAGGTGAAGAAGCCTGGCTCTTTAGACTGCAGGCTGGGCATATGCCGAACATTTCTCCTATTAAAGCCCTGATTTGTATGAAACTCAAATACGCCTTGGGAAACCACCTAACAACAATACGTTCAAGTGGATCTTGGAATGTGGAACATTTTCATCCTATGCAGTTAGGCCATCCCCCAAAATACAGCATTGCAACCAGAGGAGTATCACAGCCATGCAAAAGTTGAGAGAGCTGGAATACTGTCATTTAAAAATGAGCAAAGCCACTGTTTTGTAGCAGAAGCAAGCCAGCTGGATATGCAGCATGAGCATGTATTATGATGAGCCTGGGTTATTAGCAGTCACCAGTTTGGAAACCCTCAGTGAATAAATTTGCTGTTTCAGGATAAAAAAGGGAGCATGGTATCTGCTTTGTCAGTAGTCACTGCAGAAGTGAATGATGAAAAAACAGGAACAGTCCATGAAGAACTGTACAGATATATGCTGGTTTTCTCAAGTTTGTCATAAGAAATGGGCAAGAGAATTAAGTGCTAAAATAGAGGAAGAAATAAATCACATGTTAAAGGAGTCCTTGGGCTATGAATAGTTACAAGGGAATGTGATCTGCTAAGTGTGCCACACCTAGAGATATGATTCAGAACTCCAGAGATCAAGTCACTGTTTATCATGTCAGTCCATTTGTCAGTAGTGACCAGGATGGAGAGTGTTCATGAGCTGCAGAACCAAGGAACATTTTTCCAGTGGATCTGTGCCCTGTGCATTAACGATCATTCTTCTACTCATTGTCCGTGTCATTTCCACAGCAGCACCCCCAGAACTGCTCTGGGTCCAGCACTCAATCCCGTACCTGCCTTTCCCACCCATGCTTCTCATGGCTCTGTCTTACAGCCCTGTAGTATGCCAGAGTGTTTACCACTTCCTTCTGATTAAAGTCAGTATTTCCAGTTCGCTTTCTGTTTCCCACCTGCCTCTTGTGGGCTCTCAACAGGGTGCCACAAGGATCCTGGCTGTGCTGTTTGCCAGACCTGGCAGGTAAGGCCTGGAGGCAGTCTTGCCTTTCTCTCTGGGAGAGTAAAAGTGCAGCTTCTCTCTCTCCGCTATTAAATCGCCCATTTACACAGAACTTGCAGGATGACAACATCTTTGCTATTTCTATGCTTTTTCCCAATTTGGTAGAAATCAGGTTCCATAGGTACTGGTGCAGGGAGACCACCAGACAAATTACCAGGAGACAGTTGCTAAGGAAATCAGAAACCCGGAACACCAGGCTGCTGAGGAGTTCTGACTGTGACTTGTTAAGAATGCCGACAGCATAAATACCTGCATGATGAAGAAGTAGATGCAGAACAGCCATAGAAATACCCCAGAGGCTTTGAGAAACCCAAATCTAGAAGCATCACAGAAATGCTAAGAATCTGAGGGTTTGATAGAGTGCTGTATGAGAGTTGTGAAAGATCCTGGTATCTACAAGATATACCCAACATGGGGAGGATGACACAAAAGCAGCTGAGCATTAATGTGCTGTGTGACTGATTGTTTGCATTCAAAATCCAACTCAACCTCTTGCAGAGCCATATGATATTGCTGAAAGTGGGTACAAAAAGCTGACAGGATGAAGCAAAAGATATTTCTTTTGTGGCTTTCTGGACATGATGGGGCAGAGTAGGAGTCCTAACAGCATGTGAGCATTTTACAAAAGTGGCAGTGAAGGGAAGATAGCAAGTGGGAGTGAGTCCGATAAAGAAGAAAAATGGAAGCTTTTAGTTCTAAAGGATTCAACTGCAGGAAGGCAGAGGAACACTTTAATGAGGTTCTTAGCAGAGAAGTGGGCAAAGGTGAAGAGTAAGTGGCCATTTTCCAGAGAGCTGAGCTGTTTGCAGCAGGATTTTGAAAAAAAAAAAAAAAGAAAAAAAGAGAAAAAGAAAGAAAAGATGCAAAAGACACTTCGAATGCTCAGGCCCAACAAGGGAGCAGGGCTCAGAGTGTTCCTGCAGAATTGCTGAAAAATGGGTGGCAGAGATAACATGAAAACCTTTACAAGCTATTTTTAGCTTGAGGGATTGAAACAATAATGGAAGGGTTGACTGTGACCTGAATTTCATGCCCAGTTTGGAGAAGGGAGGAAAACAAGAGTGTGGGAACATCAGAAGCTGCTCTTAAAGGCTTTTAAAATGTAACTCTGATGCTCGGGAGAGTCGGACTCCTCATGCCAGGGTGCTAGCCAGGCTTTCCCAAACATAGGATCTCGTGATAGTCCAAGTCAGCCTTGCTGCTGACATCCTTGAAGGCCTTTCAGTCGGTGCCCTGATCTGAATGAGCAGCTCTCTGGATTCAGGCTGGACAGACACAGGGACACACAAGGCAGGTACTCTCTCCCTGACTGCTGAGGCTGTGCTTTTAATATATCTTCTTGTGTCTGTTTCTGGATGGCCTGTGAGTTTCTTCTCTGTCTCTCAACACTTGTCACTCAGCCTCAAACACCACCCAGACAAAACCACGCTGCCCAGAACAGCTGAATTCCTGAGCAGCCTCCCCTGTATGAAGCATATGTTTACTGCATCTCAAAGATTCCTTAAATGGAAAAGCAGAATTGAAACCTACCATAACTCATGAGATTTAACACCGTCCTAAACCAGCATTTGTGGAACTACTGCATTTGGTTTGTGCTGTGGTCTCAGCAAAATGCACCTACCACAGGCCATATGGCACAGATTCTGCATTCTGTACCCCCAGCAATAACATTATTTCTCCCAGTTTTATTGCAGTGACACACAATGCTGATGAGCTCAAAACTTTTCTGAATAGGACTCAGAAATACTTGGCAGTGTATTGCATGACAGTGCTATTTGCAGCTTGGCACTTCTCCCTGATTTATTGTTTCACATTAGTCATCAGCTTTAAAACCCATCTCTCCTTTATTGGCTTCAGGTCAGAGACTGATGCCCTGATTCACTTTGAGAAGCACCCAACTCTGCAAATATTCCCACTGACGTTCAAGGATCTCCCGTTCAGTTTGCGGAGCAGGTGGTTATGAAACTATCATTTGCTTTTCCATGAAATATAACCACCTTAAAAAAATTCCAGTATGTAATTTTCACAGTCACTTTTCAGAGCAGAGCTGTATTGCACACATACCAGCTCCCTTCCTGCTTGTTAAATCCGACTGTTGTCTTACCCTGCAAATTTTGTAACTAATATTTCAATATCCCAACCTAGCCATTTAAAAATACAAGACATTACAGATAATTAAAGTCTTAAAGTCAAAAGCTTGCTGGTGCTCACGTCCTAGCCTCCCATCATAAGCTGCTTTTAAGCCAGTTGTCTATCTAACTCAATGCTTTACTGCATTATCATACCACAGCCAGTAGTCAATTAATCTTTAACTTTTCTCTTTATGAAGTGCTTTTAAAAATCTTGGCACAAAATGTCTTCTCTATTTTCTCTTACTATCATCCCACTAACAGCTCTGAAATATTGCAGTGAATTAGTTATGCAAGACTTCTTATCATTTCACATCATCTGTCTCATCATTGCAGATAAGGCACTGAAGCACTGATTTACCAAGACCTGTCTCAAATAGATTACTGCATCCTTCAGAAATAACAGTATTTTCTTCCTAATACATGTTTATGTTGGGTCTCCCCCACCCTCACTCTATTCGACTGCATTTTTTTGGGGGAATATTGTCTCACTGACAGGATTGGTTCAAGGATTTTTGAACTCTGCAAATTCTACACTGACTTGCCTTTTATTGCTTCTGATGCCTTTCACCTTTTTTGCTGGGCTGGCTGGCAAGTTCAACCAGCTCCGCATTCCCAACATAAATAAAAACCAACAGATTCTGCAGGTTCTGTAATCATTTCCCTCAGCAGAGCTGCTGAAAGGCTGAGGAACACCACCCTTTGTCCTGGCAGCATATCATTGCTTGAGCACACTTTGTAGGTACTTCAACTGCTGGGACATATGGTGCAAAATATGAGCCAGCAAATAATTTCCAACTCTCGTGGTCTTTAAGGCCCTGAGATACCTCGTTTGGCAGCCTGGGCTGCAGCAAGCACATCACCACATTCTGTGGCATCCTCCTTTTGCCTGACTTATATCTACTTCAACAGAAGGAAAACAGTAGCAGCAGATTGATTGCAACACGGTTCCCACCTTTCAACACAGAAGACTTTATTTTAAATTTACATTTACCCTTTATCTTGTACCTTGCTGGTACTTGTCATGTCAATAGCTACCAGGTAGAAAAAGGAAAGAAATGCAACCCCAGATAACCTAGCTAACAAATGTCATGGGCTAATTTTTATTGAAGGAGTTTTCTCACTTTGAAATGACTCAGCAGGAGCTGCCATAAAATCTTTGCATATTTTGATATATTTTTTAAATAATAGTGGAATAAATAACAACTTATTAATGCTCAGGATAAGAATATAAACCAAACCCCAGAGATTTTCTTCGGCTTGCTGGTAAACCTGGCAGTTTGCTGTTCCAACAAAAGCAATATATCTAGGAAAGCAGCAAGTACAATTTATTCACGCTTGACCTGATGTGAGTATCCAAGGACGCAGAGTTATCTGAGTTACAAGGCTCAAGCAACTTATTTCTTGCTTTTAGAACACTGCAAAGTGGATGGAATACCCTGAAATGGCTTTTACAGGCAGGACACAGCCAAGCCTACCCAGCAGTTGCCCGTAGCACTCATGAGCTTAACCTTTGCTTTGGTGCTAGTGCTCCCACTTAGTTCCCTCAAAGCTGGCCAGGCTGCATTGTACCTTATGAATTGTCAATCCCCTTCTCTCCAGGCCTCTGGCACAGCATGCCACAGCATAGTCCTGGCAGCCAGAAATTTTGGTGTGCGTGGCTGCCACGCTGTGCTGGCATGCAGGGCTGAGCTGCAGCCCACTGCTCACCCGGCCGAGCCCAGACTGGCCCAGCCACCAGAGCCTCTTCTGGCTGCCCATGGGCTGTGTTGGCTGAAGGAGCCTTACGGTGCTGTTCTGGAGAAGCCTCTGAGCACAAGCAGGAGATGCCAGCCCAGCCTCTGTTCCTCACTGCTGGCTGTCACTTTGCCACACTGCAGCAGCAGGTGTGGTGCTGCAGGAATCCCCTGAGCCCTGGAGAGCTCGGGGCCATGCCCTCTGTGGTGCAGACCAGTGCATCCTCCCTCCCTAGCCCCTGCTTTCTACACAGGTGACTTTTACCTTTTACTTCAGCTTGAGGAGAGCAGCAAAACAAACCAAAGCACGAAACACACCCCTGGAAGGGAGAGAGCGTGGATGGAGGTCTCTGTAACACAGTGACCACTGCAGCCATCAAGGGCAATGCTCACAGCTCTGCTTCTTCTTAGGAGACGCTGCCAAGAGCTGGCATGGTCACATGAGCTCATGACTCCACTCCAGTGGAGATCCTTGAGGGCCAGGGTGTAACCCAGCAGGCACTACAGGCCATTTTTTCCAGTCTGAGGTAAGATGGGCAGATGTAGAGAAGGGAGATGGGATGATCCAAGTCACCTCATGGCCAACTCACCTTGCGAGGATTCATGCCTGCGCACACAAAGGGATGACAGTCGGTGGCTGTAGAAATGGAGAAGGCAGGGCAGCTGTGCCTCGTGGGGCCTGGGCTTAAGACCAGCAGCCTCAGTCTCCTGAGACTCTCTCTGCTTGACTGGGGCTCAGTCACAGCAGAAATCCAATTTGGGTGGCCAGATGTGCCCCCTACTTCTCCTCCTCTCTGGGCATGAGGAAGTCCTGCAATATGTGCACATGTATTTGTGAGCGACATGGACAAGCCAGATTCCTGGAAATATTTTAAACATGAATCCAAGCAGTCAAAATCTGGAAGTAGACACAAAAACACATAGAAAAAAATATACAGAAATACTTAGAAAATACCTAGTCAAGAAAGATACTGAGGGGAGTAGTTTTCAATTAAATACCACTTAAATTGTGATGGTTACTGCAGTCACAAAAGGGCCAGCAATTTGGTCTTACACTGCAAGAGTAACAGTGTTAGAGCACAGAAGGCATCCTGGGAGTGAGGACTTCTGTGTAGGTGATTCACAGTGGTGAGAAAGAGAGAAAAATAGGAAGGTGGGCTAGACCCTCAGGCTGGGGTTGAACAGTGCCAGACCTCCAGCAGCAAGACTTCCTCCTGCTGCTCTCTCCTGTGTGGGCTGGGTGCATGGTGCTCTGTCTCTGCACTCCTGCTAGCACGGTTTTTTGTAGCTCCTCCATCCATTTTATGGTAAGATCAGGCAGGGATGGGAGTGGAGAGGACAGAAACAGCTGTCATGTCTCAGGGCCATGTGGGAAGCAAAGAGGGGCAGGGAGGGACCTGTAAAAGCACCACTGCTGAGGCAACATGTCCTGCATTCTCAGGCTTGGTGGGATGGTTAGTAGAGAGGTGAGACACAAGGTGTTAGAAAATATCTGGGTTTTCTCCCCCTGGGAGATAGAGAACAATTTGGGATTAAACTGACAGAGTTCTTTCGTAGCAATTGGAGTGACAATTAGTGACAATGGCAGGCAGCTGCTGTAGTGTGACCGTGGGTTATTAAGCTAATCATAATTGTCTCCCTGTTACCTTGTGCTCCTCCCTGTCTGTATGGGGCATCCATCTGTTGTCGCTCATTCTGTAATTAAACCGGAAGCTCTTTGGGGCAGGGACCATCTTTTCATTATGTCTTGCACGAGGGGGTCCCAATCAGAGCCTCTAGCTGCTACTCCAGCACAAATAAAGTGGCAATAAATAAGGGAAAATACTCTACTTCGATTTGAATACCAGTTACAGCTTAGAAAAAATTACTGTTAATGGGATGTGGTTTGTGAGAGAGAAATGTGCTTCATCAGAGGACAGGCATGTGCTTTGCTGCTGGCGAAGGCTCAAGGGTCACGCTGAGACCAACCCTCCTGTGACGGCACTGTGCCAGCTCCAGCACCCCGTGGGAAGGCAGAGGCTTTGCTTCCAGCCCTTGGTGGAGGAGGAACCAGGGAATTTGTCACAGGTTGTGTATCCTCCTGAGTCATGGAGGACCCGATCAGCTGGGGAAACCCAAGAGCTGTGAGCCTCCATGTCCCTCTGTCACAGCCTTGCTCCCTGGAGCTGTAGCCCGTGCCCGTGTGTGGGCAGTGGCTGGATCCTCTGCTCCGCTGGGAACACCAGAGTCAGGACAGGACATCAAGAGCTTTAGTGTCAGGTCGAAAGAGAAGGGAAAAAACCATCCAAGCGAGGCACGCAGTGCAACCCCTTGGTCCAGGCAGATTACCACTTACATCTCTTTCTGAAGGATCCTTTCTAGGCCCCTATGAAGTGTATTCGCTGCTGCATTAGCAATCTGCTGCAGAGGCAGAAAACAAAAGCCCACGCTGCTGGTTCATCCTTCACCGGGCATCTAGCTTCAGATGTGTCAGTGCTCTTATTTTACTTGGAGCTCCGGAAGGCTGGGAGTCCACACTTTATTGAACACCCTACGGGGCCAGCGCCCATCTCTTCCCCCAGCACCGCCTGGAAGTGCAGCGGGACGTGGTCCCACGCGTGGCGGCCACAGCAGCCCCCGCCGCGCACGCACCATTCCCGGCGCTGCCGGCAGCCCCTGTGGCATCCCCTCGGAAAACGGCAGCCGCCTTTGTGATCGCTCCCGCTCCCTGCAAAGCAGCTGAAAAAAATCCTCCGCTGCCGTAAGAGAATATTGCCAACCCGCCCCTAGAGCGAGGCGCATGTTATGAATATTAATACTCAAGGCTTGGTGGAAAAAATAACCCGAGTGCCCTCTAGTGACACGGGATCGGAGCCGTGCCGGGCTGCCGGGCCGCGGGGTCTGCCCGAGAGAGCTGCTGCGAGCCCGGAGGGGCCTCGAGCGGTGACTTGGGGGAAAGACCCTTGCAACGGTGAGGATTTATGAAAATAACCCGTGGCCTTGTCGTTGTAGCCTGCTGGAAACCCTGTTTGTCTGTGGCAGCCGTGCAGCCTGGGGTATGAACGTACAAGCACGCTGACCACGTACGCAGCACACTGGTAAGGTACAGGCACGGTCCCTGACCTGCCTTTTCCCAATCCTGTTACCCAGATTCTCTGGTTCTTCAGCTTTTTCCTGCCTTGAATTCATAAACTCCCCTGTGACACAATATTTTCCATGGAAACCAGTGATAAAGTCACAGACAAATGTTCCTCGCAGTTCTGTCATCAGCTGCCCTTTCAAATAAATGAGGTAAGCGAGGGGATGGTGATGTCTTACCTCAGCCCTCTGCCCTTGCCCCTACAGCAGCAGGGCTCTGAGCCAAAGCCCACTGCCCTGAGCCAGGCTTCTCTCCCCTCCCTCCCTCCCTTCAGCCCTGCACACAGCCAAGGTGGAGAAATCTCTGTTCCTCCAGCTCTCTCCTGCCTGGGGACTGTACCTGTCCCAGGCAATTCCCTGTTTTTTATCATGTCTTTGCTGTGTCTCTCCATTCATATTTGTGCAACTGCAGCAGGCTCGGGTGGGAGCCTACCTGTTCCTTGGCTTCCTGGTGAAAATCCGTTTACTGGATAAGTGAAATGAGGAAACATACAGCTGAGGAAATTGCTGGTGTCTTCAGCAGGCAGGCAGCTGGACTGGCACTGCCATTGCTAGGAAGAGGGAGTCAGTTCAAATGGGCAGCCTGATTGCCAATATATCTTCCTCATCCAATGTGGCTGCTTGGAATAGAAAGAAGCTCTCATGTAATAATGCAAATTATCATTGTAAGTCAAATAACAGTAATAAATAGCTAGGGTGATAATGCTGATTGTAATGATTGCGTTTATTGTGGCAAAGCAAGACAAGAACAAAATGCCACTGAGCTGATCCTATAAGCTATCCTTGGCCCACACGGGCTGCAATCCCAACACATAGCCCTGCACAGTGACAGGAGGTGGGGGATGTTCACATCAGCCACACACAGGGCCTGGGAAAGTTTGCAGGTTGTCACCTGCTCAGTCAGAGATACTGGACTGTCTAATGCCTCCAAATATTCTGATGATTTTGTTTTAAAAGCGAGCTTGAAATAAGTGAGAGCTGAGTGGATTATTACTTGGCTTTAGACTGTGGAGGATAAGGCTTTTAATATGCATGGCCAGTTTGCAGAGCTTTTCTCTTCCATTGCTCTTTTGCAAAGCATTTAAAGATATTGACTTAGAACTATAAAGCAAACTCTCAACCATTAATTCCAGACCAAAAGCCTTTTTTTCCCTGGGAATTCTGATTGAGAAGATGTAGCTGCACTTGATTTATAAAGGAGCAGTTCTGACCCGTTGAATATTGCAGATGGCTTGTTAATATGATTTTTCAAGCCCTAACTACCTGTGAGAAGCTGGGTTTGACTGCTGTGACCGCTGGATGTTATCCCGGAGGAGGACCCCGGGGTGGATCTCTTTGGGGTCAGGAGTGGGGGCCTGTCTCTTCCCAGCTGTGGGGACTGCACAGCAGCACTTTCCCCCCTTCAGCTGATGCCAGCTGCAGCCTGCATTGCACTGCAGAGGAACAGGCAATCACTCCTGCATGTCTCAGTCCATAAACCAGCTCATAAATCACCCCAGCAGCAGCAGCCCAGGGAGGGGACAGGAGCTCATGATAGTATTTCTCCATCATTTCCAGGCAGAACCCTCTTTCCAAACTGCCATTTTCCCCACCCTTAAATCCAAATTTAGTGCTGAAGGTCCTGCTTGCTGCAGCAGAAGGCAGTAACCATGCCCTCTAACCGTGATGGGGATGTTAACCACAGCCCTGCATTGTAGCTACAGCAGCAGGAACTGTGTTGGAAGGGCTTCTGGCTGCTCCCTGCCTGTCAGAGCCTATGTCCTTCCAGGATCTTTCTCCCTCTGTAAGAGTTAACAAATAAGATGAATTAATTGAGCAATAAGATGCCACATTGCTGCCTGTGACTGGACTTCTCCAATCTGACTAACAGCAAACACTCCTCTAAGTCAGCAGCCCTGAGTCCCTGGGGAGTGTCAAAGCTTCCAGCTCTCAGGTTTGCCGCAGACCAAGTCACGGTGCCACTCCTGGTTTCGTGCAAGCTGACATGTGAGCACAAGCCCGGGTGTGGGGATGAGCAGGGCATCCAGCTCGCAGCCACCAGCTCCCCCAAGTAGCCCTGCATTTATGGATTTAATTGTTCAGCTTTGCAGCTTGCCAGATGTAGGCGGAAACAGTTTACTTTCCCCACCTCCCCCTTGCAAATAATGAATAAAAAAGTAAATTTTAAAAGGAAGGAAAGGTAACTTTGTGTTGCATCACAAGATTGGCATAACACCAAGGTCATGCCATTTTCCCTCTCAATTCAGAAGTCTTCCTCCAACCAGACCCCAGGCTCTGTCTTGAAGTCATTCACCCTGCCTTGTCTCCCCTTGGCCACTTTGCTTCCCCTGGGTGGGCAATATTGATGGCTGATTTGTGGTCTTCTGCTGCTTGTGATTACTTTTTTTCCCCCCCTCAGCAGCTACTAGGAATCCCTTCCCAAATCTGCCTGTTGAATGCAGAGGTATCTCTTAAGTCATCTCCAAAATTTTCTAAAAGAGGTTTTGTGGTCAATGAGGACAAATGGAGAGTTTAACCATGGGCAGCAAAGGGGCTGGTTTTGCTGCTGCCCTCTGCTTTGTTGCATATTGCAGTCACCTGTCCCATCCTTTGTCACGAAGCACCTGGAGAAGGAGGGGACTGTCCCTGGGAGGGTGTTTGCACAGCATCTACGCCCATGACCGACCAAGGAGCCCCCTAAAGAGCCCCCAAAGTGCAGGGAGGGTGGCATGCACACCCAGTAGGTTCAGAGGTGCCACCAAGGGGGTCTCAGGGCACAGCCATAGACAAAGTCCTGCAGCTGTGGGGCAAGGAAAGCATGTGCTTGTGTCTCCCCTAAGTACAGCTGGTTTCGTCTCCAGGGCACAGGCTAGAGAGGACTTTGTTCAGCCATTTTACGTAATATTAAGTTGAAAAAGAAATAGAAAAAATCTAAAAGTAAGCTGTCTTTTGAACCATAATCACTGCTAAAGTGAATAAAAGTAAGCACTTTACCCTGCCTGGGGCTCCAGGCACCTGGTGGGGAATGAGTAAACTTACTGCCCAAATGAGAAGTGAATGAATTTCATTTACTTGCCTTCACCTTTGAAGAGCAGAATCAAAATCTCTACCCCTTCCTGCGCTGATGGAAACAGCACAAAAATGGGCAAAGCTTCCTCAGGACCCTTATGGTCCTGTGATGTCCCCTTCTCTGCCTGCTGTCTGCCCCTTCATCTGCTGATCAAAAACCTGAATTCATAGAGACTGTTCATGGGGTAAGAACTATGTCTTCACTCATTTCTATTATACATCAGTAGAATATCTGCTCATCTGGAATAAAAATAGATCCAACAGCAAAGGAATCAAAAGGCAGAGCTCAGCCTAGGCAGCGGCCTTTCTCCAGCTGGGAGACCAATACCCAGCCCCTCATTGCTGCTCCTGGGCAGTAAATAATTCCTGCTGAACTCAAAGGAGATGGGGAGTGGCAGACAGAGAACACTTCCTGCTTCATTTAGCAGCACATCCCCAACTTTAACTGACTGAGTGGCCAAGCCACTGGCCAGCATTTAACCCTCTGATAAAAGAATGTGTCAGGAAGGGGCTTGCAGGCTGCCAGGGTGCAGGTGGCAGCGACATGAGTGGCTGCTCTCTCTGGCAAACACTGGCAAACAAATGTCACACACCTTCCCCTATGTCTGAGCGACACAGGGCTCTGATAGGGGGTGGTCAGTTGGGGAACAAAGGCAAGGAAAGGGGTTTGGCAGATGCTGGCCTTGCAAAGGGCTGTGCCTCAGTGCATTTGTTCCAGCAAGGGTCAAATCCAGTGTCTGCAGACTGCAGTGGGAATCCAGCAGCTGGACTCCATGGGAGCCAAGGCGATGCTTTAAGGTAGTAGCCTGGAGCCCTTGACGTGGCCAGCTCTGTGCTGCACCCCATGCCATCAGCACTGAGAACATGTCTCACATGGGTGGCACTGACAGCAGGAGCAGGGTCTTCTTTCCCACCTCATGATGGCATCTCATGAGAGATGGGAGGCATCCCAGCTCTGCTTCAAGTGGAAAGGGTGTGCACATGGCAGTGGCTGGGCAGTGGGCAGTGCTGGTGCTGTGCCGCCTGAGGTCAGCTCTCCTCTGTGGTGCCAGTGGTGCTTTGGAAGGATCTGTTGGAGAAAAAGGCCTAGCACCAAGGGACTATGAAAGAAAGCTGAGTCGTTCTGTTCACCTCTCTTACCTCCTGCACTTTGATTGTTCATTAGGGTGGTTGGAAAGGCGTGCTTATGCTGCCCTCAGTCCAGCACCTTGTATTGTTTCCTTTTTTACAGTGAGGTTGGTGAAAGCAGTTGAACAAGTTGCCCAGAGAGGTGGTAGATGCCCCATCCCTGGAAACATTCAAGGTCAGGCTGGACAGGGCTCTGAGCAGCCTGATCTAGTTGAAGATGTCTCTGCTCACTGTAGGGGCTTGGGCTGGATGAGCTTTAACAGCCAAACCCAAAATATTGCATGATACCAGGAGAGCTCATGTGCAGTTGATGTTGCTGAGACCTGCATGACCAGACCAAAGGGACACTAAACTTTATTTTCTCTGTCAGCTGTGAACTACCTTGCTATCCAGTACTGAAGTTTCATCATGATGGGGAAACCCTCCTGTCTGAATGATACCATTTCAAAATAGCTTTGCTTTGTTTTCCAAAGCCTTCAGACATTTCTAACACATGCAATCCTTGCAAAATTTTCCAAGAAAGTGACATGTAAACAGTGATTCTCACAGAGAAAGAACATGTGCTTTCCACTTCACTTACACCCTTTGTACCATGAGGCAGAGGAGCTCTTGGATCAATTGGCAGGGTGTGCTCCTCCTTGCTAAATGCTCCAGTAAGCCCAAAGGAACCCAGCCAGTGAGAAGGGAAAGGCAGACACATTGCCAAATGGTATAATTCTCCATAAATTTTCAGTACCTAGTGACTTATGTCTCTGAATAAGCACATCAAGCATATTGGATGGCTCAGTGGCTGTTCTACACCAAAACGTTTTCTAGCTCCTTTGTCACATACTGTCACTAAATCTCATGGAGTATCTCACAGGAAAATGAGGTGGAATTGAAATAAATTGGCCTGGAGGCAGCTGCAGGCTTTTGGGTGTTTAATGTTTAAAAGCTAGAAAGCATCACTTCAATTCTGCTATATTTATTTGCCAAAGAACTGTTTCACAAGTGCTATACGCGCTATTATTATTTGTGTTATTATCAGGCCTTAGATTCAAATTTTATCAGACCTTAGATTTCAATTTTACAAAAACAAGACCTTTTTGCTTCTGACACCTTACCACCAAGAGATCAAGAAATTGTCCTGCTCTGGGCAGCTTAAGTTTGAAATACAGAGAACAGATGAAAGGGGGAAAGAAAGGCATGAGAAGGTTTCATTACCTACCTGAGTTCATGCAGCAAAATATCAGACCCTAATTCACAGCCATGGAGCTGCAGGGACATCCTGATCCTCACCCATGCTTTGGGTGGCATGGCTTGTCACTCTTTGTGTCTCAGAATGAGTTATGTCTGGAGTAAGGGATACAGCTGGGACTGAAACACAAAAACGTGAGGGGAAAGAATAAAAGAGAGGAGTGAAGGACAATGAGCACATTTTCAGGTGTTTTGGCTTCACAGGGAGGAAAGGAAGAGGTCAGCTGACGGAAGCAGACAGCAGTGCTGACAGTGCCCTGGCAGAGAACAGTTTGGAAGGTGTCTAGAGAGAAGCAAGAGAAGGGAAAGGGCTGCCTAGCAGGCATAAGGTCATTGCTAGTGAAAAGAGAGGTGAAAGCTGGGGTGAAGTGAGTGAAGAAGGGGCAGAGGAGCTTGCAGACAGGCTGGGAACAAGGAGGAAGATGACAGCTCTATGAAAGTGCTTCAAGCTGAAGACTTGGATGAAGATTAAAACCAGGTTGCAGGTTAGATGGAGAATGTCACAGGGACAAGCAGGCTCAGTCCCATGGGACAGAGGGCAGCAGGAGTGAAAGGAATTGCAGCAACATCCAGCAATACAGCTACTGTAGACATCAGCTTGAGGAAATGCAGGAAAGGGCGGAGAAGCGACAACTATGAACGATCTTTTTGCTTGGGAGAAAGCACATTTGTCCCTAAACCTGGTGCTATGTCATGAAGGCAAGAGCAGTAAACCCCTCTTGCTGGGGACACGGACACAGCTGTGAAGCTAACACACCCTGGAAAACTCAAACTCCTGCCTTTTGCCTGGCAGCCGGGTGCCACAGCCCAAACTCCAGTTGCGTATCCCATCCACCCGGGGCTGCAGGACGGCCGGGAGGGCAGCGGGGTCCCGTGGCGGGGGTCCCCGGGGCGGGGGTCCCCGGGACGGGGGCTGCGAGGCGGCCGGAGGTGTGCTGTTTGGGAAGGCCCACGAGAGGGAGCCAGGAGAAAAGCAACGGCGTCTCCGCCGCCGCGGAGCCCCGTGTCCCGCCCGGCGTTCGCGGGGAGGATGCGCGGAGGCTCCGCGGGGTATCCGGACCCTCGCACCCCGCGGCCCCATCGCACCGCGCCAGGCACGACCTGCGCAGCTGGGGTTGGCCCCCGAAGAGTTAACAACACATTGACACACGTGAATATCCGAGGGAGAGGTTTTGTAGGTAACCTTTGCTGTCAAAGGCTAAACCTGACATAAGGGGCAGAGGTGGATGCCTGTGGTGCTCGCCCCTCTTCCTGCCGCTGCTCTGCTTCAGGTGTTCAGAGAAATGGAAATGGGCCTTTGCTATCGCAAAGTGGTGTCATCTCAGCCCCATCCCGGTGCAGGGGCCAAAGGGCTGGGGATGGTCCCGTCAGCCGCCCTAAAGCCAGCAGCTTCCCTGGCACCGTGGAGGGAGGATGAGGAGGTGAGGGGGAGGAAACTCAGCATTGATGGTGTGGATGAAAGCTGCTTTCTCAGCACCCACCGAAGTCTTCACCTCATAACTTCACTGGGAAGTAAGTGGGGCTTGGAATTGCCCAGGGACGATCCTTTGAGCTGTAAGTTCCCAAGGAAGGTGAGTACATGCTTGTGTTAAGCCTCTGTTTAAGCACTTTTCTGAGTCTGGTTACAAAGCTGAGCACCTTCCAGAGGGAGATCTGGACCCAGAGGAGGTACATCCACTTATTTGGGGATCTGTTCTTGTATGGCTGAAGTCTGTGGAAGAGGTGGTGTTGGCCCAGGGAGCAGGGAGGTCAGCAGTGCCTGTGAACTCCCTGTGGGGCTCCGAAACACCTCCTGTGCCGCAGCTGGAGAGCAGCAGCTCAGCTGACCAGAGTGAGGGAAGCTCTTGAGTCTGCACTGAAACCAACACACAGAAATTGCTGTTTTAAAAAGTGGCTACAAAGGTAAAATACAGTCCCTATTGAAAGGCAAATTAGTAGCAGGCTCTCTAGCAAGTGTTAAGGGAAAGTGTACAGGGCCTGTGTTGTTACTACTCTGCCAAAGCTTCCTACCACACTGAAAGAGGCACAGTCAGGGCTGAATAAATAATACATCATAATTTTCAAGTCCCAGAGAGGTGACTCGGAGGCAGTTCAAAAGTTCAATGAATTATCAGTTCCCCTTGGATTCATTATTTCTTTTGCAAAGGATGCTATCAATCTCTATAACTCACAAGCTACCGAAAATAATAATAAGTAAAAGATCATTATGTTGAAATATGTGTTGTAAAGCAGCATAGCAATTTGGAAGATTAATTCAGTCCAGAAGGGGCAATAGCTGCTGGCTAGAGATGGGCTGGACACCAATTACTTCTCTCACTCATTACTTCCACGGACAGAGATTGGGAAAACACCTGCAGTGCATGAATAATTCTCCTTGAGTTAATACACTTTCAGTGCTGATTAACTCTATTTATACCTCATCTATAGTGATGTGAGCAACGTGATTCATTCCTTTATTTCTCTGACTCTCTGATAAACAGCATTTATTTGCCACCTCTGACCTCCTCACGTGCATGCTGCCCATTAATCCCTCTCAGCCCTGGCTGCAACTGCCATCCCAGGCCATTCAGTAGCCATCAAACAGCTGCTCCTCATTTTCTTTCCTTCATTTAAAAGCACCCACTCTGCTACAAAAATGTGGGTCAAGGGAGAAAAGAGATGGGTATGATGATGGAGGAGGGGTATATTTTGTGCACATGGTATTTGGTTCTGTAGGCTCTTTGTCCTGTAGGGAAACCTCAAGGTACTTCTGAAGAAATAATGCTCAAATGTGATGTGTTTGGGGTATTTAGCCGTGAGTGACTGACAGCTGCAAGGTAAGGCACCCTGGCCATGCTTCAGTAAGCAAGGCATGACCAGCTTGAAATCAAATGTTGCCACTGGTGTCACTGAGGACTAGCCCGTGTCATGGGATTTTTCTTTTCCACTTTTACTTTTTGGGTTTATTTTAATTTTTATTTCCCTAGCTTCTGCTCTGAGTCAGGGCTACAGGGTTCATGACCTAGGGCTTACTCTTGAAAGACATTATGGCCAAACGCTGTCTCCCGAGGCTGGCAGGATGAAGTCTGCAAAGAGACTTTGATTGTATGAAATGTTCTTGCTTCTCCCCATCAGTACCCAAACCTAGCAGTAAAATTTGTCTGGAGCTGGGATGTAAAGTAAAGATATCTGACAGCTTGCAAGAAGTAGAGAGGTTCTTTTGCTCTGTTGGAAGTGGAGATGCATTGCCCAGTGGAAATGTTGGCTCATAGAATCCCTCACATTCACAATGGCAGCACAGACCCCAGTCAGAGAGAAAACTGGAGAAGTTTGACATCTGTTTCATCATTTAACTATCCTTGCTGAGAATAATTTTTCCTTTACATATAATATCTTATTTTTCACATATCTTCCATGCCGTCCTAGATCCATCACTTGAGACCTGCAGAATTTCCCATAATCCAGGCAGAAGGAAACTTGGCCTATCTGTTAAGCCTTGCCCATGTTCTCCCTACAGTACAAACATGCTTTCCTGGTGTGGGACAGCCTGAATTCCCTGGAGGAGCTGAAACACCTCTTCTAATGCCTGATTCCCACCACTGAGCTATGAATATTTTTCCTCTGACTTTCTGGGGGCAGGTTCCTCATTTGCATTGTCCTTTGATCATTGTTTTAAAATCTTGAGGGATTCAGCTGCCTGCTCTGTTTATCTCGCTACCCCTTTTTCTCATTCAAAGTCTCCAAACACCTTCTCTAAGAATGAGATAAAAGCTTGCACGGAGCCCCTGGTTGTTTTGTCTAATTCCCGTCTGCCTGGATCTCCTCACCGGCCTCCACAGGCTTAAATGTCATTGTACTTTCGTGTAGATGCTTCCAGATAGTACATTGTCCTCCTTCTTCCTGCATTTCAAACCACACTTTTATTTCCCGTGTATCCAAGGTCTTTTCACAGTAGAGATCTGTGCTCAGCAGGCCACTCTGCTCTCATGGCACTGCAGAGCCAGGTCACCCTGCCCAAGACTTCGGTGAAGAATTTGTTGCAAGTGGCCTCCTGCCACTGATGGTTGTGGTTCAGGTGTTGTCTCTGCTGGTGCTTTTTGTCATCATCTGGTACTCATTGAATTAACAGGACAGTGTGGGGGAGTTTGGGGACAAAAGGGTCAGAACTGGAAAGAGTGGGTTAAATCCACCAGTTAAACCAGTTTGTGGTGGCCAAGACTGAGACCTGCCACTTACTCCTGCCCCGAGCAGCTCAGTGCCTCCTGCTAGTGTGAAACAGCCCCAAGTCAGATGAGGACACATTGCATCTGGAGATGTTCTCTCTCTCCAGAAGATCAGCAGGATATCAAAGGCTTAAGTAAGAAAGAGGAAGGCCCTTAAAATCAGCTTCTATAGCTCCACTGTTGTTTTTTGGCTTGGCAGAGCAATGTTTCAGGCAGAGGTGAGGTCAGATAACTGCTGGCAGAACACTGGGTGGCCAGGTCAGACTCCATCAAACAACACTGAGATCTGGACTTGAGAAAAATACTGTAATTTGAAAAAATTCATGTAATTTGCTTTTTCCAGGCTCGGTGTTGAAGGACAGTCGTCAGTACTGAGAGATGGTTAGATGTGAGAGGCGGCACAACGGTCTGCAGATGGGTGGACATTGGAGTCAGGCTGTATGGGGATTAATTGCTGTGAGCCCAGAAAATAACCGTAAAGGGATAACACAGCTGCTGCCAGAAAAAGCAAACCTCTTGGCTTCTTGCACCACCTCATGCACAGCGTTCCCCTCCCCTCCATCTCTCCCTGCTCCCTGTGTGCTGCCATAAGGCACGTCCTGGAGCCGTGCTTAATGGAAAAGTGATTTGTCTCATAACTGCAGCTTTACACAGTGTGCTACTGTGGGCGTTACAAATTGCTAAGCAGATTTAAAGTGTTCTTTGAGTTGCAAACTGCAGTATTTCTCCACGTAGTGATTATTATTCATCTTTTCCAAGACACCGTGGGCCTGATCCTGCAATCTGCACTCCTATTAAAGTCAGTGCTGTGGGAGTACTGCCGGCATACAGACGGCAGGAGTAAGACCCAATTAATTCAGCCACAGGGAATAGTAGGGCAGCAAACAACCTTTTTTCCTTTCTTGTTTTCCTTTTTCTTTCTTTTTTTTCTTTTATTTTTTTTTCTCCTGCGCTTGTATGTGAATTTTCTTGTTCTGCGGCCACTTCCAGAGAAGTGTATCTGGGTGGAGGCTGCTGGCCAGTGCAGCCCAGGTGTGCTCACCAGCTTCCCGACTCTCTGGGAACATGTCTCCTTCCACTCCACCTCGTTCTTTCTGTCCTTCTCTTGGGTCAGATGACCAGTTAGTCTTTCTCAATGGAAATTTCATCCAAACTGAGCTGTACACATGGTGGGAAGGGGCACAAACAGATAATTAAAATGCTATGTCTGGAAAAGCTGGAGGTCTAAAAATGTGGTGTACGTGTATGCCTTGAACCCTGACCCGCACCACCAAGCCTGCAGGGACTGGACCCCACCAAGGGCAACCCCCCATGAGATGCTGCAGACAGAATTCATGGGTCTGTTCCCCACCCAACATCAGGGTCTGTTTATGGGCAATCTGGAAAAAACCTCTGAACCTCATTCACCCTCTTCTTCTGGGGAAGACAGCTCAGTGCTCTCCTGAAGGAGAAGGCAACTCTCCTTCAGTGATTGGCACGTGCTCTCCATGCCTAGAGGTGGTGGCACCAAGGTGGTGAGCTCCTGCACGGAGCATAAAACCCAGGATGGCTGCTCTGGTGGCCCAGCCCATGGGCTGTCCCACTGGCCCTTGTGTCACTGTTACCCCATCCCAGGAGGAGACCTTGCATTAGGCTCAGTTAAAGAGCATTGAGGCAACAGAGAGCCTCGTGCTGTGAGGTGTTCTTGGAAACGTGTGTTGCTAAGCAAAGAGGATATTGTGCTTTGTATCAACTGGACTGTTTTTAGCTTGTGAGATTGCACGCCTCAAGGACAGTTGTAGCAGCTGAGCCTTGGAGCCACAAATACATGGTCTTCAAGCCAAGGATGAGCTGGAGTCATCCCAACAGGAGGAGGGTGTGTGACTGTGACACCGGGACACATGGTGTCCTCTGCAACAGCTCCTCAAGTCCTGCTGGGCTTTGGATGAGAACTTTCACTTCACAGGGAAACCTCTGCTTCCTTGCCCCAGATTCCAGCAGCACAGGGTGATGCCTGGGCAAGAGAAAACATCTCCTCCTTGCTTCTTTATGAAAGCTTTCTGGGATTTTTTCCTGGTCTCACAGAAAGCCATAACAAATCTCCTGTCCCCCCCCCCAGGGAGGCAGTGCCAGCCAGGAACACCTTAGGAAGTGAAAAAGACTCTGTCAAAAACATAAGAAAAAGCAAGTGGAGAAAGATCATGATTAGTCGCTTTTCTGCCATGTGCATGTATAATAGTGAACCTTGGGAGCGAGGCCATGTTAGTCCTAATTACAGCTCTTTAAATATTTATATAGCTTAATCTGCTCACCTTGCTCGTTGGCCCAGTCCAGCATATCTGTAGGGCTGCCTTTCTAACTCAGCCCCATTCATATATTTCACTGGCCCCTGGGTAGCTATTACTTTGCTTTATCTGAGAGGGGGAAAACAGATCACACCAGAAAGGCAAACCCCAGGTAAAAAGGGTACAGTGTTAAATAAAAGCAAGAGGTACAAATGTGTTGTTTTGCCTGCATAACAGGTTCATTACAACCTCTTCTCTCAATATCATTTATGCAGATTTTTAACAAATGCAAAACCTGCAGATTTCAGGAAAATTCATCACTGGACATGCCCTGAAGAATCAACTGAGACAACCATGCTTATTTTCCTGTGTGACCTCCATCAAATTGTAAATGATACCTTCAGCAGTAACAAACTGGTACATTAACCCCCTCTTTCACCTCTCAATGCTTCATTACGACAGGTCTATTTAGATGTAATAGGAATGGCTGGGAGATAGATTAGATGCTCATGGCTATGACGTGGAATTAGTTGTGCAACCAACCCCTTCTTTAGCCCTTTTCTTGAAATCCTTTTTCAAATACCTTTCTTTCAATAAACCTAGGGATCTCAGGCTCATTTCCAAATAACTGGTTGTAAACTAGAGGAGTGAAAATCCAAACTAATGTTAGTTAATATCCTCCAGCCTTGGATCACACCCACTCCCCAGTCTGTACACTGACCATCTAGGGGATAAATCCATGTAGTAAGTGTCCCACAGTGAGGAAGTAGGCAAATTATGGACTGTCTATAACACCACCACTGGAATGACCATCAATACGTACAGCTCTCAGGATTTGTACTTTGTCACCTTGGCAATTTGAAGAACCTCTAATGTAGCATACTTCACCCTGAGCACCCTTATGAGCCTGTTATGCAAGCAAAACAACACATCTGTACCTCTTGTTGCTTCCACAAAACCTTCATTAAGGAGATGTTACACCAGAGGGACTAAATTAGTTTGCAAAAAAAGTGCCTGATGTCTTCATGCTGCTCACTGCCATACCAAATTTGCTGGCTAGTCTAGGTCTAAAATAAAAAATAAAATCAAAACAAGGATCTTTCTCTGACTCTGAAGCCAAGTGGCATAGATCAGCTATTTCCAGCCCACAGTATACCTGATTCTGAGTCTCATCTGACTCCCTGTGCTGTCCCTATGGCTTTAATACAGTATTCTTAGAATTCTCTTTTTATTTAGTTTCTCCCCCCACTTCTAAGTGTCTGAAATAGTATTGCAGTTGAGCAGGGTGATATTTTATTTCTGTGAAAACAGGGCTATGGAAAAATATGGCACTGTGTGGGGAGGATAGTGCTGAAACTGGTGCAGTCTATTCCTCCCTGCCTCTTATTTGGGAACAGTCCTCAGCGCATACTGCCCTCCATGCCATCCCAGGGCACTCACAAGGACACCCTTCCTCACCAGGCCAGGGAGGAAGACAATGATTAAAGAGCATAAATGATGGCCAGCACCTGGGGCCTTTTGTTTGCTCACGCCAAAGGACACATAAGAACAGGTGCTGGTTGACTTCCCAGTGAAGCCATTCAGTGTCTGGGGCTCCTGGAGGCTCATTTCAAACTATGGTTGGCTGGAAACTTTCCAGCAAAGCTCCAGGCCAACAGCTGCTTTCTTCAGGACTTGAATGTCTTGTATAGAATGAGTTAGGTTCAGCCAAGGCTCTGGGGTGCCTTCCTCTGGATCCCTAACATCCCTGGGCTGGGGGTGCTGCAAACTGGGGAATCAGAAAGATGTGTTTGGAAAGTATTGTCCTGGGCTAAGCAGCCTTGAGGTTAAGGGTCTGGCCTCAATTTCCTGAAACTCAGAGGGAGGGGGAAGCAAGAAAAATGTTCCTTTTGGTGAACCAGAATTCCCGATCTTCAGCCAGCTCTGGTACTAACATTGCCATTTATGCCACGTTTCCAAACATTAACCAAGTGATTGCTCCTTATCAGGACTGACCTCCTTGGTACCGTGTGAGCACACCACAGCTCCAGCAACACCTTGACTAGGCGTGGTCTTTTCTCTGGTGCTGTTTCCCAGTGCCTGAGAGCCCCGTGTTGGTTTAGCAGCACTGCACAGCTGCCCTGTGCACCCTGCAGGGGCCCGATGAGGCTGCCTCTCCAGAGCTGCACATTCAGTCTCCATCTGGAGAAGCACCATCAGGACAAGGAGGGCCACAGGGAAGGGGTGGCTCTCCTGGAGCCGGTGCAGTGCTGCAGGGAGGCAAGACCACTCTGGCAGGCAAGGCAGGCAGTGGTCCCACTCTTTATTCAGCTTATGAGGGGCTGGACTATATTTCTGCAGGTAACTTCCCTGACATTATCAGTGTGCTGAACAAATTACGCTGCCAGATAGGACAGTGGTGGGACAGACTCTTTTCCCAGAACCACCCTGTTGCCAGTGAGGAACAAGACAAAATTAACCTCCAGCATCTCAGTTTTCTTCACCTCAGAAATGCCCCAGGGTCTACCAAGGTGGATATTAGCAGAGGAAGCCCGTGATGGGCAGAGACCTACCAGATTTGAGCAATGCACTCAAATGCCTTGAGAAGAGCTTCATCAAACGTGGTGCAGAGACAGCCTCCAACAGCAGGTAAGTATAAATACATGTAAACTATATAATATGTATTCAAATATTAGGATAATATATAAAACCTCTGTTCTCCAGGTATTGGCTCTTTATTTGCTTCACATTCAGCCCTGTTTCCTCCTGTACATAGAATCCCAAAATGATTAAGCTTGGAAAAGACCTGTAAGATCATCAAGTCCCACCATCTCAGTGTTCACCACTAAGACATGTCTCCTAGCACCACATCCCATGTTTTTTGAACACTTGCAGGGATGGTGACTCCACCACTTTGCTGGGCAGTCTGTTCCAGTGCTTGACCACCCTTTCAGTGAGAAATGTTTCCTGATATCCAACCTAAACCTCCTCCTCGTGCAACTTAAGACCATTTCCTCTTGTCCTGTCACTTGTTAATTAAGAGAAGACACCAAATGGATTGCACAACCCAAAAACCCAAGACTTACAGGTTTTCTGCCTCCTACCACCACCCTGCAGCTGTTATCCAGGCTCGCTGCCCTCGCACCCCATTCCCATGTTGCCAGCAGTTTGCTCAACTCTGCACACCTGCAGCAGCTCACACAATGCAGGGTTCAGTGGCCAACAACACATTGATTGAATAATTAAGCACACTGAAAATCCAGTACGTGTATAACAGTAATACATCCCAGGCAGAAAAACTCTCTAGGAAAGTTTCTCTAACTCATTATTTCACTCGGCTGATTAAGAAGATGAGCTGTCAGCACTGAGTTCCTGCAACCAAGCTCCCAAGGCTGACCAAGGTGCAGGCAGATTTTAGGGTGCTGGGAAGTGCTTAGGAAGACCTCTGGGAAACTCAGTTAATTTGCAGTGCACTTGTGCTGCTCTGTAGGTCCTGTATAAGGGAAATCAAAGCCCAGATGGCAGAGCACACCCCTGCAAGGCAAAGACACTCCTCTGTGAGAGAGCTGGCTTCTCCTTTCCACACCTGCAGGCACGAGGAGAACTAAGCTGGCTCCTGGTGTGGTCCTGGAGTGACCATTGCATCTTCAGACAAGACCAGTTTGGGTCTTGGGAGCTGGAACAAGGTGATGTACCAGCTACCCAGTGCTGCCCCACGCCCTGTAATGAGGCGTGGGCAGCACTGAGCCTTTGCCACAGCGGTCTGTCCTTGAGGAAGCAGAGGGACCACTGCCTCCTCCTGAAGGGAACTGAGGAGTGGGAAAAAAGGAGGTGAATGGCATTCCTGAAACGTGGGAAAAGAAATGTTTTTTCATGGTTGCCATGGAAACTGGGAATGGACAGTAAGCACTTAGATGTTTTATCATGTCCTTTAGCACTTGTAGCACGCAACCTGTGTGAAAAGAAGCATTATCCTGTACAGGGAGGCTGACAGGCACCTGAATGGGAAAAAAATTGTGAGAGAATCTGTGCCAGGGCATCCCAGCAGAATGCATTCCAGCAGAGGGGCTGCAGAGACAGCAGGGAGATGGCACTTTCTGAGGTGTTCCCAAAGAATGGGAATGAGGTACCCTGGAAGGATGGGCAGTGCAGAGTCAAACATCTGGGGAGACAGGATTTGGCATGGAGAATCCCATGGAACTCCAGGGCACATGCCACCCTGGGGCTCTCATTACTGCCAGCCCCTTTCTGTGATCCTGTATGTCCTTAGTCCAACCAGGCATCTCACTCGCAGCTGTTCTGTTTGTGTGCTTCCTTGCTGCACTCTTTGAGATTTTATTCAACATGTCATGTATTACTTTCATCACTCAAATTCATTTTGGTGCATTTGACTGGAAAAGGTCACATAGATCCAGCTCAACCCCTAAATGACAGATCATGCCCACACACTATCAATACTTCAAAGAGCAAGACATTTCCTTGGTTACAATGCATTCATAGGCCAAAAATCACTCTCTATCCTTAGCACACCAAACATCCAGTATGTTGTGGTCATGATTATTTTGGTCATTTTGCTTTCGCCATCTGCCTAAAACATTAAATTTCTTCCTCCTGCTCCCAGTCACTTTTCCTCCTCCAATTTCCTTCAGGAAATCTTCTTATGGATGTGCAAAAAAACTGCAGGCACTTATCACATGAAGCACATCATGATGAGAAACACCCACCCTTCTCATGAAGTACCACCTCCCTCCTATCCATCTTCCTGAAGTGCATGCCAGTGATCATCTGCAACCACTCTGCACAAAGCAAAATAATTCTTCCTTCATGCTGAAACCACCAACGAAGAGCCTCCTTGGCCAGGAAAACAGAGCAATACACAGAGAATCCAGATGCCCAGAACAAGAAGAGGAACGATAATGTTGATATCTCGAGTAGCAAATAGTCCCTCTCCATTCTAGCACCCAGACGTGTTTTTTGCAACAACACAGCATCGCAGACCTTTCAATTTCCTATTACTCTCAGGGAATATTTTATAGTGATCAGTCAGCCTCTGAAAACCCGTGGAAAATACCTGGTTGTGCTGGAAAAGACTAGGTATGTGTGTCTGTCATTTACAACCCTTAAAACTGGCTCCAACTCTTGCACATTTCCAGGCTTTTGACAGGACAGAGCAGAAACCTCCCCATTTTAAATCCCTGTGACATTTGCTGTAGCTGATCTCCCAAGCCCAGCTGGTGAGCTCCTGATCAGCAGTAACATTCCAGAGGTAATGATGGCACGGTTGCCCACTTGGATGGGCACATTCATGCTCCTCTCTTGTAGCTCTGGGCTCTGCTCACAGATCTAATTGGTCTTAGTGATCCAAAAGCTTTGCCAGTGGCAGTGACCATCCAGTTCTGAACTACTACCTGTTCTCACCAGTTGATGCTGCCTGGGTGAGCTCTGAAACAAAAATTTCATCAAGTAAAACTGCTTCACGTAACTTCTCCACAAAATTTTGTCTCATCTTCCAATGGTATCTTTTCCTACAGCTGTATCACCTCAGTATCCAGTGTCTTTGGAAACCTCAGATGTAAATCCTTCTGCCTGCCCAACTCCATATGCATGTGCATAATTCCGTCCATATTAATGAGTCTCATAATCATAGCACTTAGCAGCATGTCCTCCATCTGCCAAACAGTAATTTGAAAATGGTGCCAGGAACATTAATGGGTGTCAGGAAAGGATGTGAATCACGGGAGTTCAGTGGTTTAATAGACTTACGCCTCCAGACCAGTATTCCTGTAGTTTTGGAAAGGAATCCCACAAATTACTGCCAGTAAATTTGTAGAGTACTGAATAGAGGAAGGGACCACTGAACCTCAGGATATCTCCCAAGTACTGGGAAAATAGCGTACGCACAAGGGTTGTCAAGAGAAGCACATTAGACTATGATAAATAAGCAGGGTGCACCAGGGAGTTTGATGTAGAGTGTACAGTGTACATATTTATGTACTGAAAAATACCATCCCTGTATAGACATGGCCAAAGCTCTAAAAAAGGCAATGTCTTTTCTATAGATGGCCCAAAGACATCTTTAAATATCTCGAGATATATGTGAGTACCAGAGGGGGAGAAAACTGCAACCTGTCTTCCTGACTGGTAGCTGGGATTAAATCCAGAATAGTTGTTTTTCCCCATGGAGCTCTATGACTATATTGTTACAGGTGTATTATTTGAATCTACTTGTTCATGGTGGGGAGAAACATAGTTCAACTGAATTTCTGTGAGAGTAAAGCCTCTCTTTGGCTATGTTAAAATACATTCTGGTGCACAGCAAACGCGATTTGAAGCAAAGGTCTGCAGAGAATTAATATTCTAGATAAACGCTTGGGTTTTGCCTGACACAGCACCAGGATGAATGGGCTGTTGTTAGGCTGAATTCTTTTCTTGTTACCAAGCAGGTCTCCCAGTAGCACTTGCAAAGATAAGGAGATCAGATCTCCAAATTCAGGGTGAAAGCTGATCACTAAATCATGATGGAAATTTTTCTCTTGCTTTCAAGATATCAGGTACTGGCCATTACGACAGGCTACTGTGTCAGTTTGGAGACACATAAAATACTCTATTTTCTTCACCCTTAATACCAAGATTGTTGCCACCCCATTAATATGCCCTTTTTATCTTTTCTCTTTCATTTGATATGTAATGCTACACTTTGCTTTTCTTGGTACTTTGCTGTGTAACCTACATCCCAAGGAGAACACAAGGGACTGTGGGTCATATTTGTTTGGTAGCAGGTCTGGCTGCAGATCATCATCCAAGCTGCCCATACAGGATATATGCTGGTTGGCATATAACCATCTCTGCCTTGTAAATCTGAGGTCTCCTTTATCACACTGCTTCACAGCAGAGATAAGTGTGTCCTGCAAACACATTTCTGTGCATCTGAATCTTTTTATGGGTTTGCTTTGACTGTGTTCCTTCCTTTTTTTGTGTTTGCTTTCCACAGTTATCCTAGGGAACACATTTTCTGGAAGGAATACTCACCAAGTGTGAATTTAGCATGAAAACACATTTCAGACTCATAATAACAGCCACTTACATCACAAAATAATTCCAGAAAGTTACACTCACCCACTTGGGAACAGAAACACATCACATCATCAGAATATCAACATCTCCCAAAGAACTGGCCACAAATGAGACACAAAGCACAGATTATTCCAATAAATTATTTAGCAAATAAGTCTGAGCAATAGGTCCATACATAAATATTGTGATCTCTTCTCAGATAATCTACAAAGATAAATGATTTAGCTATGTGTCAGATGAATTATTCAGCCAAATACTTGGAAAATAAGTGAGATGCAAACATTTGTTCTTAAAGAAGTCCTGTTAATCAACTAATCTTGTCATCTTCTGACATAAGAAAAATGGAAAGAGTATGAAGCAGAACAGTTTCTTCCTGAGGAGCATTGATTATATGTCAGCAACATCCTTATTTTAAATCTGGAGAAGAAGTCTTTGAATGCTAGTAACTTTCTTAAACCTTTCTCTGAGTTTGTAAAATCATACATAGCATCAAGACACTACATCTCAAAAGTTCTGCAGAGATGCTCAAGATCACAGTCAACATGTTTCTCAGAGAGATTCAAGAAATTAGGAAGAAAGGCATCTCATGCAGCTCAATTTGTTTCCTCTGTTGGATCACAAAATGTACTTCCCTCTTCTTGCACCTTTGCTGAGTTCCATCACAGCACCCCACTAAGGAAAATATGAATACATCTAATGACTCTCTCTTTCAAAACCACATTGAAACGCTTCTCCAAAAGAAGCAGCCTGCATCCCCCTTGAGCAATGAAGTCTGCCATCTGGTAGGTTTGTTCTTTATAGTCATTTAGAGGATATTAAATCTTCTTTTGTATGCAGAGAATTAGGTGGTGGAGGGACTTGGCATTCTATTGAAGAAAAAAAAAGATGGAGAAAAAACAGTTCATAAAGGCATTGTGTCCAGAGAAGAATATTAGAGAGGCATTAAGTAGAAAGACAAAAGGCAAGCTAGCATCAGCTCCTTTGAAAGCTGTAAATCATTCCGACTCCTCGGGTGGTTGGTTAAGTTCATTGTTAGTGTGGTAATTATTATCCTTCGTTAGAACCTAAGCTTCTAAACATATTTTGAAACAAAATCATCCAAAATGAACTGCCAGAAAGACCTAATGGTGTCATGGGGGAGTCATGGAAAAAATATGTTCAAACAGAGCCTTTAAAGAAACCCACAACTTTTCGTTTACATAGCTACATTCCTTATCCTTGGAAATTAGGGCTTTCTCAAGCTGTTGTCTTTGGTCACTGAGCAAGTGTCGAAGGTAGCAGGCTCCTTAAGGGAGAAAGAGCCTCCAGATAAAGTTTTTGGTATACCATGGAAACTTTCATTGACCCTCTAACTTGGAGACTGATGGAGAAGGCTACTGCTTCCGAAATGCTGGTTGTTTCAGCAGATGCCAGGAGCGTTGGGCTGGGTGGAGGGCCCCTTCTGTGAAGTGGAGGCTGTTGGCAGACTCTCCCGGCTGGAGGGATCAGGTAAATCCCAGCAGAGAGTGAAGAGCTAGCAAATCTATGGGCATGCTAGAAATTCAGGAGATTTGTGCAGAGTCTGATTATCTAAAGCAAATGCATTACAGTCATTGATGGCAGGGGATTGATTGATTGATTGATTGATTGATTGATTGATGGATTGATTGATTGATTGCAAAGACATTGCAGCTTCCAAAATGGGATTCACAACTCTAGAAGGTTTAAGCAGGGCCATAAACCCAAGTTAGATTCAAGTTAATTTTATTTTAATGCTGATAGATGTTGAGGCTTTAAGCATTTGGCTTGTATGTGAGTATACAAGAAAAAGTTAAGAACACTGAACTAGACAGTGTCACCACCAAATGCAGAATAGCCGTGAAATTAAAATCCACTGTAGCACCTGCACTGGGGAAGTGCCCAGTGCCACACAGAGCAGCCCTGAGCTAAGTTTTCTTAGTAGTAGCAGTCAGGAGTGGTATTTTGTGCCACCCTGTAGTCTCACATTGCAAACGCATCCAGACTTGCAGGACACAGCTGGCCCAGCCTCCAGCCTGGGACTATACAGTCACCTCAGGGCTCATGTAGGTCAGAAACTCTCTAAAATGGGAATTCAACTGTTCTTGAATCGTGGCAAAAATACAAAAAGCCCTCTCAAAAATCCTATACACTCCCACAAAGTGCTGACCAAGCACAGGGCAACACCTACACCACAAAGTAGATCCATGTAAGCCAGCTGGAACAACCAGATGCAAATTGGAGGAGGCCTCTGGCTCACATTGCTACCTGTAGGAAAAAACAACCCTGTAATGAGCAGCAGCAGCATTTCCAAACCCCTCCACTACGTCTCCAGATTCACAGTCAGTTTCCTACCAGACTCATGTGTCAGCAGGTCATAAAAAGTTTCAAGTCTCCTTTTCTTTTTCTGGCATTCTGGAAGAAGTTGTACTAACAATGAGCCACTGCTTGACAGCTCTGAATCCCAAGCTGTTGGGATACAGTGTGACTTCCAACATATTGCTTCCAGCCCCCACCACCCACGGGGAATGGCCTGGCAAGGGGAGAAGCACAGCCTGTTAGGAGGAGCCTTCCACAAAGAGATCCCTTATTCCCTGCACTCATCACAAGGGCAGCACCCACATCAGGCAATGCAAAGAAGCTTCTGGCTTCTGGCAGGTTAGGAGGTCAGAGCAGTGGCGGTAACTTCACACATTTGTGTGCTGCGTGGCCCAAATCAAAGGATGCAGAACAAAAGATACCACGGCTAGAAAGGATGGAGGTCTTTTTTCACCTTGAACTGCAGCTACAAACCCATGCAGGAATGCTAACCCTAGGGGGCTGGAGGAGAAAGAAAAAAATTTAACGCCACCAACTGCTGTCGTTGGATCTGGCTTTGCTCCAAGGTCTGTCAGAGCTGAGATTGATTAAGGATCTATAGTATCCTGGAAACAGTCAGTACCTTCAGGTGATTATAATGCTGTTTTAATTTTCTTGCCACCGCCATGGCAACCATAGCCCCAACCACAGTCTTCAGGAGAGAAGATGGACTGTTGAAGGACAGTCCGGTGCCTATAGACCATGTCTGATGATGATGCAGTGATTCAGACAGATAAAACCTTGCTCCAACACCAGAAGGGACCAAATTCAGAGAAGGAAATAAAGACAATACTGTTATACATAGTAGCTCATTACGATAGCCAACATTTAGCATAAAAATTTAAATGGACATGTAGTACTACAGAGGGAGCCCTCCTGTTACAGCAGTCTCCGCAGATCTTATCCCACCAACAACCCCTGCAGTGTTGCACACCCACACTGGGGTAGGCAGGGCCACGTTCCCTGCACAGCAGCAAGGAATGAAGATGTGTGGCCTCAAAAGCATGTCAGGGAGTGAAGCTTGAGGAGGGGGAAAGCATATAAGGGAGGATGGGAAAAGCATGTAAGGAAGAGCTCTGCAGCCAAGGAACAGCAGGTGTTATAATAAAAAGTTAGTAAGTTTTTGCTGTTTAATATCAGAATGTTTTGTGTGATTCTTTATTATTTCTCCAGCCTGAAGCCCAAAGAACCCTGGCACCCAAAGCCTCTTCGATTCCCATACTCAGTGCAGGTTAATACCTCACCTTCCCTGCTTCCAACAGAACCACAGCATGACCAGATTTTCTGACCCAGATGTCCTTGTATCAGGTGAGAAATTGATCCCTTGAGCTGCTGCCTGATTTGTGTGAGAGCTGAGCCTGTCATTGGCCAGCTTGTTTATGCCTGTTTGGATTGAGGAGCTGTGCTGCCTGGGTTTTCCTTCAGGATATGGAGCCATGCAACCTTACGTATTATGAGGTGCTTCACAAAAACAGCTTTTAAAATAATCCAATATCTGCAAATGAATTGGAAACTCTTCTTTCCCCTGTCTCTGCAAGGACATTACTCAGTCGAATGCATCCAGAAAACTGAAGGACTGAGAATTTTCCATCAGAACTGGAGTGATTAATTGTCTTGGAGCACTCACGTGGTGACATGCACAGCAAACAACAAGGTGCGACATCTCACAATTCACAACGAGAGGTGTGTCCAGGAGGGACAGCGATCCACAAAGGGGGGAGAGGTGGGAGAAGAAAGGTCAAATTTGCAACATTAAATTCACAAGGTTAATAATGTCTTAGCATCATGCATATTCATCTGACTCCTTCACTTCAGCTGAGCCAGCTGTCCCTGCTTCTCACATTTCCCTACAACAGAGGAAAAAGAAATTGGTTCCTTTTAATCTATACCAAAAAAGGTTTATGGTAAGAGATGCATACTGTATAGATGCTGTGTAAATGGGCAGTTGCCTCTGCTCAGCTGATGCACAGACTTGTCAAGGCACGTGGAAACAGCAGGACACACGCCATGAAGAAGCAAGGTGAGAGCTGCATCTCTTGCACACAGCTCTACAGGCAGATATGGAAAATGGACACACCTGTTTGCAAGTGCTGCTGCAGACATCCAGCTCTGGAAATTGCATGTCCAACCTGGGTGTCTCTGGCCGTAATAACAAGGCAGATTTCGGCTGAGGCTTAAGGCAGGGGCACCTCTTACACAACAGTGCTAGCATATGGGGACTTGCACAGATCCTTTTCCCAAGATCCTGGAGGTGGCACGTGCATGGGGTGCCACCCTTGGCCTCAGCATGGGCACTTCTCACCAAGCATCCTGGCCACGGGTTTTCATCTGGATTTGGTGTGCAGGATGAGTGTCCTTCCCACACCAGTCTTATCTGGATCTGAAAATGCAATCCCTTTCTCTTGGAGCCAGTAATTATTTCCATGAGATTCATTTAACAAAGGCACCTATCCAATACTTGTGGTCTCCTGGCACAATTAATCATGAAATTAAATTCAGTCTGTGTAGTGTTCAGATCGGTTACAGAGGAATAACATTGGTTGACTGGCACTTACCCTGTTCATCATCAAGAGAGCCTTTGCCATACAGCCTATTTTTAGAAACTGCAGAGGGCTTCAGAAACTACCATCATGGGACTTCCAGGAGCCCACACAGAGGATATCCCACGCACATCCTCTGCTTTCCCACCTGGGATTGGATCAACTTGGCCATGAAGCAAAGCGAATTCCCCACTTGAGACCTCAAGGGCTGGAAACACAACTCCAAAGTTGTCTTGGAGAGCACCAGACAGATGTTAGTTGCTTCTGAAGTTTACTGTAGCTGCCACAGACACATCTTGAGCCTCACAACACTCTACAGGTCACTATGGGGGCTGACAGAAGACAAAATGTTCCACAGTGCCCACTGGGCTGGGTGCAGCCTCTGTGTGCCACTGAGGCATATCTGCCACCCAAGACTAAACAGATCCTGTGGTGGAGACAGAAGCTTGCTCTTCTCTTCCTTGGGGCCACAAAACCAAAATAAATTGTTGTTTCCACAAAGCTCAGAATAGCTTTAAACCATTGTTTTCCTTGACAGTAGTCACTGCCTGTCTCTGCTCTCCACCTTGCCTTTTGCTGCTCCTGGTGAAGCTGCTTGGGAAAATGCACAGGCAGGAACTTGCTCGTGGAGAGTAGAAGTGAAAGCAGGGGAAAAGTCCCGTGGAGGAATTGCACTCTCCCCACCAACCTCCCTGCAAGATTCTGGTGCCCTTAGATACAGGTGGCAGAAGCAGTAGCAGTGGATTCTCTGTTTGGAGAACAGTGGAACAGTGGCACAGCTTGTCCAGCCCCATATTTGGATCCTGCTCTGTCCCACCCAGCACCTGCACTGCACAAGGGGTACCTCCCTGACAGGGTACACATGCACCCTAATATCTCCCTGGGGTGCTGGTCCCAGGGTCACCTTCTTCTTAAAGATTTCCTGCAATCCCAATGTTATTGGGAAGTTGGGTTTAGTTTCCACAGGATAAATCTCCCCTTGCAGCTGTTCTGTCCTCAGGCAATAATTAATCAGGAGTCTGGGAACAAAACTGTCAGAAACAATTGGCCAGCCCATTGCCATGTGGGGTTCATTCTCAGAACTCTGAGCTACACAGTAAAGCTGTACATTGAATATATAGGATTAAACCAATAGCTGTGTTTTATATACACTTGCAAAAAGAGTGCGTAAAAAGCATAAAGTGCATAAAAGTTCACAGTTCAAGAGCAGCTTGCAAAGAAAGCCTACAAAATTGGTTCTTGGGTGGCTGTTGGGTTGGAATTCATACCCATAACCCCAGCACTGGAAAAATTCCAGTAGATACACTCTCTGTGCAGAGAGTGTACATATATCTATACATATATCCTTTGGAAGGAGCTGCTTTCACTCCCAAATGGGTTTACTGGGCATAGGCACAGATCTCTCATCCACCATCCTGGGTGCATGAAGAGCTGACTGCAGCTGTGCCAGCATTGTCCCACTGCCCTATCTGAATTACCTTCCACCATTGCTCACAGAAACAAGTGGTCTCTTCCCTTAAATCAGCAGCAGCTGACATTTTCACCCCCACCAGCCAAGCATGAATCACCCTGAAATGGAGGCCAAGCTCCTTATTTCCTGGCAACTCAAGGTTAGAGCAGAGGAGATTGAAGCAGAGGTTACACATTGCTGCCTCTTCACCTGCAGCTGTGTCTCCCCTGGATGCTCCATGCACTCCGTGCCATCCATGCATGCTGGCACTCGTTTTGCAGGACCTTGCACAAAACAAATGCTGGAAGGGTCTCCCCTGACTGACACCCATCGCCCTTTCAGTGTTCCCGCTGCTCCATCGTGCTTTTCTGTGCTTGTGCTGGAAGCGCCACTCTTGGGAAAAAGGCCCTAAAGGAAAGGCCTGTTCCAGCAGCCATGGTGCATGTCCCTCCTCTGAGCCTGGCAAAGAGGGGATCCCAGGGGCTGCAGGCTGAAGCCACAGCTCCCATTGCTGGATGTGCAGAGGGAGGGGGGCAGGTCTGGGCCCCCCTCACATCCCTCAGCACCCAAGGTTGAGCTGTTTCCCAGGGAGATGCCCAGCAGTGGGGAGGACCCTGCTCCTTTGTACATCCACATTCCTCCACCACTGCTCTCCAGGCTGCTGCCACCAGTGTGACTTCTGCCGCTGCATGTGTTTTCTGCCTCCATCACCAGCATCACCAATACATGCAGAGCTGCAGATGCTCCCTGACAGCCTGTCTCCAGTGAGCCCCTGGCAGGGGGAGCCCCTTATCACAGCCCTGGCACAGACTGCCTGCCAGCCCCAGCTCTGCAGCCCCTCCGGACAAGGTGGTGGGATGCTGCGCACGGCAGAGCGCGTCCCTGCCACAAGTCGGGGATGCAGATGGGAAACTCACACCGGTGTGGAGCTTCCAACCCCCGCAAAAAAAGAACCCCTCCAAAAAGAACCGCAAAAAGTTTGTGCCTCCCATATTCGACGTTTTCTCAGCAAGGACTGCTACAGGGCAGGCTCGGACACCTATGAGCAAAGCAAGGGGAGAGGGGGAACTGCTCCGAGAGAGTGACCCCTCCGAGACCTCTGTCCTGCGCCTGGCGCGCTGTGTGACACCGGCACCGTGCGGGGGTCGGGGCTGGGTGAGGCCGTGCGGTCCCACGTGTGTCTGCGGAAAGTGCCCCCTCCCCGCGGGGCGGCCGTGTCGAGCCGAGCCGGG